>JANDJZ010000480.1:0-37444 GCA_027943245.1 Acanthamoeba sp. SK_2022b
GCGGCGAAGCGACAGAGATGTCCGTGACTCGGGCAGCGGCGGCGGCAGCAGCGCGACCAGCGCGGCGAGCGCCTCGATCAAGGACGACAAGGACCGCAAGGACGTGAAGCGACGACGCACCACGCCCGACGGCGAGCAGTCGTCGTCGTCTTCATCGTCGATGCCGCGCGACAAGGAGCCGTCGCCAGCGGCGCGCAAGGAGGTGTCGCCCTTGGTGCCAGTGAAGAGGGAGCCCGGAATGGATCGCGACAGAGAGAGTCGCTCCTCCTCCTCTTCGTCGTCGTCATCGTCGGCATCGTCGTCCAAGACCAAGGAGAGGGAGCGCGAGGAGCCCGACGTCAAGCGACGTCGAGTGGCGAGCCGCAAGGACGAGCCATCCTCCAGCAGCGGCGGCGGCGGCGGAGGCGGAGGAGGCGGCGGCGGCAGTAGCAGCAGACCCTCTTCTTCTTCTTCTTCGTTGTCGTCTGCGCCCGCGCCGTCGTCGTCGTCGAGGGACAGCGAGCCCCTGCGCACGGTCCGTGGCCGAGGCGAGTTCAAGGCGCGCGACGAGAGGAGAGACGAACGGAAGCCCCGCCGCAAGTGATCGCCGCGCAAGTCCCCGCCTGCTCTGCACCGGTGTCGGGTCGCACGAACACAAATAAATAGAATAGAGAGCGTAGCTCCCTCCACACTTGACCGCATTCCTCCTCGCCCGCGTTGGATATTTAAAAATTTCAAACGCGTCTCGAAATTCGTGGAAGAGTCTCGCAAATTCGGGTCCCTTTTCCAGGCGTGGTTAATCGCCCCCCGCAAGATTAACTCGAGTAATACACAATCGTCTACTTCCCTACATACGATATCGCGTTCAACGACTCATGGGCTGCTGTGCATGTACGTGTGCTACGTAAGGACGGGATTTGTCTTTTGCCCACCCCTTTCTGACGTCACAAGCCCTTCTTCGTGCCCTGTGGTCAGCTGTCGAAGAGGGCCGCTACCTTCTGGCCGGTGCTTCTGGCCACACGTTCCGTCCCTTCCGTACGCAACCACGCTGCACCGCCCACGCCAGGTGGGCCTGACCTTTGTCTCCACAACTTCTGCAGAGGACAAGTATGAGTCGATAGAAGAAGTGCAGGAAGCACTTCGCAATGCCGTACAACCCCCTTCCTCCACAAATCCTCTGTGTCTCGTGCTGATGCGTCCCGCAGGGCCTGGAGAGCTCCAACCTCATTCTGGGCATCGACTACACAAAGGTACACAGAGCGTCGCTCTTGGCCTTCCCTCTGCGGCTGGCCGCAGTTGCGCTGACGGAGAGAACGTTGGAAATGGTGGAACAGTCCAACGAGTACAACGGCCGGCGAACCTTCCACGGGGAATCGCTGCACCACATCAGCAGTACTATCGCCATCCTCCTCCTCATACGCCATGAGTGACTTACCTTCATCATGCTACGTCGTGTTTTTGCCTGCCTTTTTCCTTGGTAGCGACTGGCGAGATGAACCCCTACCAGAGAGCGATCTCCATCGTGGGTCGCACGCTTGAGGCATAGCCCCCCCCCAAAGCCCTCTACTTGCGATATACGACATGCCCCTCGCGGGAGATATGTTCGTGTGTCTGACAGCTCGCTCGTGTGTTGTTTGCCATGCTGTCCCACTCAGCCCTTCGATGACGATAAGCTGATCCCGTCGTTCGGATTCGGTGACATCACGACCAAGGACAAGGGAGTGTTCTCGTTCTTTCCCGACAACAGACCCTGCAACACATTCCGGTGCGTGGTGGCGCATGCTTGCTTCGTCGCTGCCAATCGCTTACGCGATCAACTACACGAACCTCATGTGTGTGGTGTGCGAACGAGGCCAGAGAGGTGCTGGACCGGTATACGGAGATCACTCCGCACGTGCAGCTCGCTGGGCCGACCTCCTTCGCGCCGATCATCTACGAGGCCATCGCCGTCGTGCGCCAGTCCAAGGAGTACCACATCCTCGTCATCATCGCCGACGGCCAGGTCACAAGGTCTGTCCTCTACGCCGCCACTACCATCGCCACAGCGGGCTCGGCGCAACTCATATCGAGGAGTTTATGTTGGGCGTGTGCAGCGCTCGCGAGACGACGAACGCGATCGTGGAGGCGTCCAACTATCCGCTCTCCATCGTTGTCGTGGGCGTGGGCGACGGTCCTTGGTGCGTCGCCCTTGCAGTTTGTGTCGGCATGCACCGCAATGATGTAGAGCTCAACTTGCTGCTTGGTTGGCGGTGACAGGGAGTTGATGGAGGAGTTCGACGATGGACTCCCGCAGAGAAAGTTTGACAACGTATGCATACGACACACTTCCTCTCGACAAACGTAGTCACGTTCATCGTTCGTGTGCGTACTAATGTGTGAGCTTTGCGTCGATCGTCCAACCACAGTTCCAGTTCGTGGACTTCCACAAAGTCACCAACACGCGCTTCCCCGAACCGAGCTTCGCGCTGGCCGCTCTCATGGAGATCCCCGAGCAGTACAACGCCATCCGGTACATGTCCTCCCCTGGCCCACCATCCCACAAACGCCGCCAGCGCTGGCACGACACTCACGCCCACCCATCCGCCGCCAGGAAACTCGGGCTTCTGTAGAGTGGTCCATAGCCCCTTGTACAGTAGAGGGGGGGGGGTAATACAAGCCACTTCACACCATCTTTACACACTCTCGTTGGGACATGGGAACATAGGGGAACACCCGATCCGCAACGAAAGCTCCCTCGCGGTTCAGGCCAGCCGCACCAATCTCATTGGTCCATTTTAATTGGCGACCAGTGCCCGAAACGAGGAAGGAGTTAGTTCTTGTCTCTTTTGTCTCGTCAGCTCCTAGCAAGATGAAGCTCTCCTTCGTCGTGGCTTTGCTTGCCGTTGTCTTTGTGGTGGCTCCTACCACCCACGCCGTACTTCCCGGCTTCTCTCTGACCCTCTCCGAAGACAGTTCGTCTCCCCCCCGCAAATCTCTTTTCCTAACTTTATTTTTTAAATTTGTTTTTTCAAATTAATTAATAATTAATTTTTTAATTGAAAAATTACACAGGCTTGAATTATGGCACAAAGGTGGCGATGACCGTGGCTCGCGCCGAGTGGGGTAAGGTGCCTATTCCCGGCGAGCAGGGGTCGATCACCGAGCCCATTCTCGGCACGCTCACGTACAACGTTCACAACATCACCCTCGCGCCCAACCCCACTCTGCCCGACCCCACCATCAGCTTCGCTCCTCCCACCGGCTTCTTCCTCCACTTGTACCCTGGCTCTCCACGTTTTCGTTCTTTCCTTTTCGCTCTTTTTCGCCTTTTTTTTTAACTCCTGTGTGGACTACTCCAATTCTTCATTCAGCTCGGGAGCCTCGTTCGGCATGTCGGCGGTGTTTGATTACGACGCGCCGAGCTGGAAGATGAACGGGACAGGCACTGCCGACATCACCGTCACCAACCTCACTGTATTCTCTCTCTCTCTCAATTTAGAGTGTCCGGAATCCACTCACGACACGGTGATGGGTCGTGTAGGTCGATGTGGGCATCACCATCGTGGAGAAGAACGCGCGCCCCTACCTGGCCGTCATCCAATGCAGCGCCCTCATCGGCGACATGAAGATCGTCCTCGGCGGCGGCGCCACGTACGCGTCGCTCATTGCAATTCCCGCGAGATCGCACATCGCTCATCGCACGATCGACGCGTGGTGTACCTTCGCATACGCAGGTGGATGCAGTCCTGGATGCAGATCCTCAAGAGCACCATCATCTCTGAGGTCCAGGCCGAGATCGTCAACATGACCTCGTACGTCGCCACCTTAACCTTTATTACCATTTTTATTATTGGCTGGGCAGCCGGAATGTGGGCTATGCGCTGTTGGTGCTGACAGCTGCGTGACAGGACGTATGTGGACCAGGTGGGCAACCAGCTGCTGCAGTCGTTCCCCACCAAGGAGCCCGTGCTCGGGCTGGCCGAGGTCGACTTCTCGCTCGTCCAGGACCCGCTCTTCACCGCGTCCTCGCTCAGCTTCTTCTGCAAGGGCGAAGTCTACTCCATCGCCAACCCCGTCGTACGGCCATGCGCGCCTTTAAGCTCTCTCGCTCGCGCCGATTGCCTTCAACTATGTGTTGACCGCAACGCGTAATGCATGTGTGCGTGTGATGCGTGTGATGTGTGTTGTGCAGGAGGCTCCCTTCACGCCCGCTCCCATGCCGTCCAGCGTGACGAAGGAGATGCTGCAGCTCTTCGTGTCCGACTACCTCCTCAACTCGGCCACCTTTGCCCTCCTCAAGGGTGGTCTCCTCCAATACAACATCACCGACCAGGTACTCCACACATTATTTATTTATTTATTTATTTATTTATTTTATGCATGAACCAATACTAAACTAAAAATATCTCAATTGATTTTTATCAATTTCTTTTTGTTCTAAAAAAAACAACAATTATAATAGGATCTGCCGAGCTGGTCTCCCATTCGCCTCAACACCTCCACTTGGTCATGTACGTGTGGCTGTGATGACCAATTGCTTGGCGATGACAGCCGTGGCTTGACTGACGCGCCGGCGATGACGCAGTCCTGCTGCCCGAGCTGGCCTCCAAGTACCCCAACATGGCGATGGTGGCGACGGTCGCGGCGACGCAGGCGCCCGTGGCCAAGTTCACACCGCAGGGCCTGAGCGAGTCTGCCACCGGGGCCATCTACTTCCTTGTCCTCCCGCCCAACGGCGCCACCGCCGTCCCCGTCTTCACTCTCGGCCTCAACCTCACCGCCGCCATCGAGGTGCCCCTCCCTTTTCTTTTTGGCGGTCACACAGGCTTTTTTTTAACTCCGATTATAATGATCTTTTAACAGGTGAGTGTGGTCAACGGCACCAAGCTGGCGGGCAAGCTCGACAGCATCACTCCCTCCGTCTCCCTCCAGGTATTCATCGTCGTCATCTTCATCTTCATCGTCATCTTCATCGTCATCTTCATATTCGTCTTCATGAATGAATGAATGCTAAGAGGAGTGGTGGTAATGGATGTAGTGGTCGAGCGTGGGTGACATTCCGGTGAGCCTGCTGAGCTCGGGCATCCAGATGCTCGTGAACGCGCTGGTGCCGATGGCCAACTCGTATCTGGCCACGGGCTACCCGCTGCCCGCCTTCCCCGGCCTCACGCTCGTGAACCCCACCATCGGCTACGGCACCGACTACATGTTCGTCTCCACCTCCATCACCTACCAGCCGCCCGTGATCGCCTCCTTCATCAAGGCCGCCCCTGTCCGTGGCCCTGTCGCCATCCCCATCAACTGAGGACACCAAGACAAGCAAGTATTATAATTATTTAGTGTTTCTTTTTGTTGCAATAAATAAATTGCAAAAAGGAATGGAGGGGAGCAGCAAGAGGGTCAGCTTTCTCGGACTGGACGGCCGGCATGTGTTGCTGACCGGTGCCAGCGGTGGCATCGGGCTTGCCGTGGCACGCCTGTACATTTTGATTCTTCATCTTTAAAATAACTAATTAGCAAAGATTATTTTTATTATTCTTTGCTAATTAGTTATTTTTTTGTGGCAGGCTGCTCGAGGAGGGCGCCAAGGTGACCCTCCACTACAACACCCAGAAGGACAGTCTCGCGCCGCTCCTCTCCGCCTTCCCGGACCACACCCTCGCCCTCGCCGCCGACGTACGGTACGCGCGCGCGCGTGCGTGCCATTGTGTGCGCACCGGCCCACTCTTGGCGTTGACTTGGGCGCCCGCCCAGGAACGAGCACGACGTGGCGGAGCTGATGCGGCTCAGCGAAGAGAGGCTGGGCACGCTGGACGCGCTCATCCTCAACCACGGCATCTTCCCCGCGCAGGACATCGCCAGTGCCCCTCCCCCTCCCTCTCCCTGCACCCCCCCCCTACACGTGTGTGCTGACGTGTACGTGGACAGTCACGGACATGACGCTGGACCAGTTCCACAACACGATCGAGGTGAGCTTGCCAACATCAACTTGGGCAGCTCGTGCTGATATGGAAGGACGGTGGTTGTTGTCGAAGTGTGGTCTGACGGTGGCGAGGGGTGGCCCAGGTGAACTTGACCGGGAGCTTCCTGTTCGCGCGCGAGTTCCTGCGGAGGCTCAAGGCCCACGAGGCCAAGAAGGAGGCCGCCAACATCGTCCTGGTCGGCTCCACCTGTACACGCCCCTCAAGCTTCGCCGAGCTTGGTTGCGGCGAGCGTTACCCAACTCGCGTGCGTGGGCGCATGTGCGTGCGTGCTATGTGTGTAGCGGGAATGTTTGGCGAGGCTGGGCACGTGGACTACTCGTCGTCGAAGAGCGCCCTGATGTACGGGTTCATGCGCACCCTCAAGAACGGTAGCGTGTCGCCTTTCCTTGGGGGGGGGGCAAGACGACGACTGGCGCCACTGCGCACTGGCGACTGAACCCCCCCCCCTCTCCCCGCAGAGATCGCCAGGATCGTGCCTCGCGGCCGGGTCAACACGGTGGCGCCCGGGTGGGTCCTCACGCCCATGGCCAAAGGTGACAATGACTGTGGAAAGCTAGCCCCTTCTGTGGGCTGCTCCCTCCCACCCCCACTCTCACGCTCACTCTCCACTCCCACTCCCACTCCCACTCCCGCTCTTTTCGCCATGAGCAGAGGCCATGGAGAACAAGGAAGTCGTGAAGCGGGTCTTCCAGACCATCGCCATGCGCAAGGGTGAGCCTCACGTCTCCCTCTGCCTGCCTCCCTCTATCCACGCAAACTGACCGCGTCGACCTGCATGTTGTTGTTGTTGCCTTGCCACCGGATGCAAGTGGCGAAACCGGAGGACGTGGCCAACGCCATCGCCTACCTGGCCTCGGACAAGGCCGCCGGCCACATTTCGGGCGAGATCATCGAGGTCACCGGTACGCGCCTCCCTCCCGGTTTCGTGCCAAAGGTGGCCTGCCCACTCTTCTACGCGCCGTGCAGGTGGCATGGAAGGCCGCCTCCTCTACGAGAAGAACGAGGTCGGCGTCCAGTGACAACACCAAACCACCATGTACTCCTCGTTGTTGTTTGCCATCGTCGTCCTCAACAACGCCACAACCCTTGTTCTACACGTTTTGGGTGCACGCGGTGGAGAAGATGTACATACAGAAATGCGTTTTGCTTTGAAAGGACAGGGAGAAGGGGAGAGGGAGGTGTGGCGTCTACACGTCAACAAAAGAGAGAGGGCGGCGGCCTCGCGAGGCTGTCTCTGCCTGTCGAGGCACCACCGCAAACGCGTCTCTCCGACCAATCGTGTCTTCTTGCCTGTGTGTTCCAGCATCATCGCCTTACTTGGCGGCCATGTTGCGCTTGGCCGTGCCAATGTCGCACGAGTTGACCTTGGTCGCGAATCGGAGAGAGGACACGGTCTCGGAGAGGTCGCGGGCCAGAGGCGACACGTTGACAAACATGAGCGTCTTCGAGTTGCCGCCGAGGTAGTTCTGGAGGAGGTAGGTGAGCTTCGAGTTGCGGTAGGGAATGTGGGCGCCCTTGGCGCGCGAGGCCAGCGAGTAGATGACGTCGCCGAGGCAGGTGAGGGACTTGTTGATGTGCTTGGTCTCCTCGAGACGCTCCCCGGTGGCGCCCGAGGCCGACAGCCGCTCCGAACCGGCCAAGTCGATGAGGTTGAGGACGCCCGACGACGTCTTGCCGTTGATCCTGTTCACGCCCGACAGCTTCAGGTGGAACACCGAGTGCGAGCGAGACGAGCGCTCGTTCATCTTGGTCGAGCCCGTCGATCGATGACGCGCCGCCCTCTTCAACAAATCGTAAACCTGGAAAACATAAAATATAAATATAAATATAAATAAATATATAAATATATAAATATAAATAAAACAATTATTGGTTATGTGTTACCTGATGGGGAGCTTCCACGCGAACGGTGCTGAGGTTGGTGACGGTGGTGCAGCCCTTGTTGTCGTGCTTGATCTCAAAGTCGATGCCCTTGGTCTCGGACTTGGGGCGCAGGAGGTCCCTGATCTTCTCGTTGTAGATCTCGAGGAAGAACGCGTCCATCGAGTACTCCCACCCCTGCTCCTGCAGCTTCTTGGCCGTCTTGAAGATCTGCTCGACTGCGCGCGGGATCATGCCCCTGTTCTCATGGTCGACGCCCTCCTACGACCACGTCGTAAAGACACGTGTGAGCGAAGGGGCAAGTCTTATGTCTAGTGTGTGTGTGAAAGAGGGGGGGGGGGAGATATACCAGGCCGAGGTCGGCCATGCCCTTGCCGGGGCCCTCCATGGTGAAGGTCTTGCCCGAGCCAGTCTGGCCGTAGGTGAAGATGCAGGTGTTGTAGCCGTCGAGGGCCGACTGCACGAGCTGCGAGATCTCCTCAAAGACCTCGGCCTGGGTGGAGGCCGGGCCAAAGACGCGGTCAAACGAGAAGTTGAGCGTCGAGCCGGCGTGCTTCTGCCCGCCCGCGACGGCTTCGCGGCCGCCCTGGGCCACGTCGATGTTCTTGTTGTCGCAGTTGGGCGGGTAGGTGAAGGGGTTGGTGCTGACGTTCTCCGTGTTCTTCTCATCGCCGAGCAGCGGGCGCACGCGGCAAAAGACGCGGATGTTGCCCTTGAGCTCCTGGATGGTGTTGTGGAGCTTGCGTCGCAGCATCTCGTGCTCGCGGGCCTTGCCCTCCAGCTCGGCCACCAGCTCCTTGAGCTCGCGCTCCGACGCCTTGTAGTCCTCCACGATGCCCTCGAGCGTCGCGATGCGGCTCTTGTTCGTCTCGTCCCTGTTCTTCAGGTCGGCGATCTCCGTGTTCTGCATCTCGATCTGCACGGCTTGCTTGTTCGTCGACATCTGTTGGGGCACCGGCGAGGCAGCATGAGCATGATCGTGCGGTGCGGGCCAAGTGCGCGCAAGGTTGATTTGGGGAGGGGAGAGCGCACCAGCAGCCTCTGGACCTCCTGTTCGGTCACCTGCAGCTTCACTTGAAGCGACTCGTTCTCCATGGAGAGCGAGGAGAGTTTGCGCTCCCATTCCATCTTGTCCTGCTTGTGGTTGAACTTCTGCGTCTCGAGGAGCGTGCGCAGCTCTCTCAGGTTCCTAGCCGCCTCCTCGACCTCATGCTGTCGCACCGACACCTCCTGGGCCAGCACAGTCTTCGTTGACACCTCCTCGCTCACTGCAGCAAAAGCATCAAGTAAGGGAACACGCTACGCAGATGATTGGGAGTCGAAATCGAATGGAAATCTTGGGATGCACGTACGCTTGACCTCGCGTTCTTGGACTTGGGTGTTCAAGGTCTCGATCTTTTGCGTGGCAAGCTCAAGCTGGGCACCGAGCTTCTTGGTGAAAGCTTCCAAATCTTCGAATTTGCCCTTGATGTCCCATCCAGGGCGGCTCTTCTTCGCCGCGGGCTCAGCTGTGGTGCCAGTTCCTCCTCGAGCTGTGGTGGTGGATACACCCGTACGGCTTCGGGTAGTAGAGGACAAGGTGGGTCGGGTGATTGCGCTCCGCGATGACGTACCCATCACGGATCTGCTGAGCGCAGCCGAAGATGTGTTGAGGCGGCTGGATGTTGAAGAGGTGGCGGTTGTGCCAGTTCTACGCGCGGTGACGGTGGTGCGAGCAGCAACGCCTACAGGTGCTCTGGTGGTGGTCCGCGAAGTGGTGGCATCTACTGTAGTGTCGAGCTTTTCTCGAGCTCTCTTCCTATCCAGCAAAGTAGATGTAGCCGTAGGCCGGCTGTTGGTGATGTTGCCAAAGGGTGCTCGCTGCAAGGTTCAAGATACGTCAGAAATCAAACAATCAAGTTGATGATGGTCGCTACAGCCACGTTATGCTGGGTGGATGTACCGAAGTCATTATGGAAAAGAGCAGTGGGTCAAATGTCTATCAACTCAAAACGCTTAATATCGCAGGCCTCCGATCTTCTCAAGGGCCTTGGCGGGTGGTGTCGAGTTGATCAATCAAGTTCTCTTGGCGGGTTGGCTGGCGCTCTTGGCGCGCTGCGCGTTTGCTTTTTTGGCGCGAAACCACAACGGCTACAACTGTCGACCGTCGACGACCCGGTAGACGGGCCAGCGACACGTCCTTGCCGCTCAGCTGCCATCATCAAATCGCATTCTGCTGACCGCACGTGACGTTCTGATGAGTACAATTCTTGGGGGAGGTGCGCGATCTGCTTCTCCATTCTCATCTTTAGCCTTCCTTTAGGGCCGATTTTGGCAATTACTTGCCCCCCCCCCTCGCATTTTGGTGCTGATTGGATTTCGCGCGCACAGACGAGGTGTCGGCTTTGGTGGTGGATGTGGGGTCGAGCACCACCCGCATGGGCTATGCAGGCGAGGACACCCCCAAGGCCGTCTTCCCCTCTCTGGTCGGCGTGCTACACGGCCCCGCCTCCACGACACGCGAGCGCGACGCCGGCCGCTCCCCGGCGGCCGTGGGCGACACCATGGACCTCGAGACCAAGCCCTCCTCCTCCTCCTCCACCTCCACCTCCACCACCTCTGCCTCGTCTCGCTACTTTGTCGGCACCACCGCCCTGGCCTATCGACGCGACTTCATGGAGCTCCAGAGCCCACTCACCGACGGCCTCGGTGCGCTCCTCTTGGCTCTACCCTCTACGTTCGTGTAGAGGCTCTCACCCATGGACCATGTCTGGTGGGTGGGCGATGTCTGGTGGGTGGGTGGGCCCTCCAGTGACGGACTGGGAGCTGTACGAGCGACTGCTGGACCACGGCTTCCAGAAGGCCCTCGGGGTCGACCCCAAGCACCACCCGGTGCTGCTGGCCGAGCCCACCTACAACACGCGACAGCTGCGCGAGCGGGCCACCGAGCTGCTCTTCGAGAAGTATCAGGTCCCCGCGCTCTTCACCGCCAAGAACCCCGTCCTCTCCACGTACACTCTCCTCCCTCCCTCCCGTGCGTTACAACAACAACAACAACAACAACAACAACAACAACAACAACAACAACAACAACAACAACAACAACATGATGATGATGATGATCTTCTGTGGTCGCAGGTTTGCGTCGGGCCGGAGCACAGCGCTGGTGCTGGACTCGGGCGGCTCGGTGACGACGGCGGTGCCCGTGCACGACGGCTACGCGCTCACCAAATGCAAGGCCCCTCGCCGCCTCCCACTGCCCCCCCCCCATCGCCTTCTCACGCGCACACGCGCACACTCGCACGCGGTGCAGGCCTGTCGCGAGGCGGGGTGGCGGGGGACACGCTGACGAGGGAGCTGTTCAAGCATCTGGAGAAGAAGGGCACCACCGTGCGGCCGCAGTACTGCATCGAGCGCAAGGTGCTGCCCTCGGGCGGCTTCCAGATCTCCGAGCTGGACTTCCCCAACATCACCCAGTCCTACCACACCCACATGGCCCTGGTAGCGCCCCCCCCCCCTCCCTCTCTCCCCCTTCGGGACGATGAGTTGACCATCACGATGACCACGTCATCATCGTCGTCGTCGTCATCGTCGTCGTCATCGTAGGAGGTGGTTCGAGACATCAAGGAGTCCATTCTGCGCCTGTCCGAGGTCCCCTTCGACGAGGAGTACGTGGCCCTCGTCCTGCGAGTAACGGCACAGCTCATTGTCGTGTGTGTGTGTGTGTGTGTGTGTGTGTGTGTGTGTGTGTGTGTGTGTGTGTGTGTGTGTGTCGTGTGTTGCGTGCAGGGCACACGCCAACATTCCGGCGGTCCAGTACGAGCTGCCCGACGGCAAGGTGCTCGACGTCGGCGCGGAGCGCTTCGCCCTCCCCGAGATCCTCTTCGACGCCAACCGGCCTCTGGCGTGGACCCCCGCCGTCGGTTCGGTGTCCCCCCTCCCCACCTCCTCCCCTCCGCAGGCCCTCCTTCACTCCCCGTGGACCAAGTCTTTCGCTGATCACCAGCTCCCCCTCCTCCCTCCCCCCTCCCACCAATCACAACCGCACGCGCGCGCACACAGACACGCCCAGGATCGGAGTGCACCAGATGATCTTCGACGCCATCTCGGCGAGCGATGCCGACATCCGCAAGGACCTCTACAGCAACATCATCCTCACCGGCGGCAACTCCCTGCTGCCCGGTGCTTGCCCCTCTCCTCTTCTCTATGCACGCGCACGCACGCGCAGGCGCGCATGAGATCACTTACGTGGCCGCTGCGTGTGTCGGCGTGGGGTTGCTCAGGATTCGTGGACCGACTGCACAAGGAGCTGACGGACATCGCCCCGCAGCGGTTCAAGATCATCGCCACCAACTTCCCGTCGGAGAGGAAGTTCGGGGTGTGGCTCGGCGGTTCGATCCTGGGCTCGCTCGCCACCCTCCAGCAGATCTGGATCTCCAAGTCCGAGTTCGAGGAGCACGGCCCCGGCATCGTCGAGCGCAAGTGTCCCTAGAGCGTTGGCCGCTGCGATCTGATTCGATTTTTGTTTGTTTGTTTACCCCCCCCCCCACAGTACACGCTACGTCTTTCTTCATGAACAGCGCGTGTCCTTGCAAGTGGTTGAGCCAGACTCTCCGAGAGTCATGGGCCCAACGACCACTCCTGGGGGTCCACCAGGGGTGGCACTCGTGTACTGTCCATCCGACAACGCGGACTACATCACCACAGGACTCGCGACAAAGGCCTGGCCGCCACTGGCTGTTGGGACGCGAGCGTGCAAGAGAACTGCCCGTGCGCAGTGGGCCGTCTCGGCCGTGAGTCGGTTCCGCCGAGCTGTGGCAAGCGCAGCAACAAACGAAAGCGCATGCAAGGCCAAGCGAAAGAGGAAGGCGTGGATTTTATTGTCAAACCAACTGCGTTGAGGTCCACACAGCCGCGCTCGCGAAAATCGACCTGAAAAAGATGAAAGAAAGAATCGAAAGTCAGAATTGAGGAGCGAGAATTCAGGGGCAAGGAAATGCTCACCCTCGAAATTCATCCATAAGGGAGGCTATCGGATGTTTCCCGGTAAATTAGTTCTTCTTGGCCTTGATCTGGCCCTGCTTGTGTCGCTGGTTGGCAGAGCAGACGACGAACAATCTTCTCTCCCGCAGGACGAAGCGGCAGTGAATACACAGTCTCCTCAGCGCCGCTCGGTACTTCATTCTCCTTGCCTTGGCTTACGATTACGAATAAAAAATCAATCTCCCGTCCTGCACCGCAGGAAAAACATTTTCTTTTTACATTTTCTTTCAAATACCACACTACTTAAGGATGCCTTACAGCACGGCAGACAGGTGGCACTCGCGGCCCAGCTGGGGCAGGGTCATCATCCTCTCGAGGGCGGCCAACACTTCGTCCATGCCCGGCCGCGCGGCCGCTTCTGTGTGCCAACACCGCTCGATGAGGCCGCGCGGATCGGGCGGGCACTCGGGCGGGATCGGGGGCCGCTTGCCGGCGATCACGTCGAGCGACACGCTCAAGAAGTGGCGCCCGCAGAACGGCTGCCGCCGCGCCACCACCTCCCACATCACCACGCCAAAGCTTGGGCCCGCGCAGGTGGGGTGAGATTTATATTAATATTAAAAAATTAAATTAAAATATAAATACAAAATAAAATAAAATAGCTCACCTGTAGACGTCGGCTTTCTCGTCGTAGCGCTTGCCGAGGAGCACCTCGGGCGACGCCCAGCACGAGCCGGTCTGCGGGGTCATGGTCTGGT
Organism: Acanthamoeba sp. SK_2022b; assembly: GCA_027943245.1. Lineage (NCBI taxonomy): Eukaryota > Discosea > Longamoebia > Acanthamoebidae > Acanthamoeba > Acanthamoeba sp. SK_2022b. Next base: position 13,544 of record JANDJZ010000480.1, read on the forward strand.
TCTCGTCCTTGATCCGCGCGAACCCAAAGTCCGACACCTTCACGTTCCAGTTCTCGTCCACCTGCACCACACACACGTCATCATCATCATCATCGTCATCATCAGCGTCATCATCGTTATCACATCCGTCGTCATGTGTGTAACGTCGTCAACGCGCCACGGAGATCTCGAACACAACAAGCGGGCGCACCAGCAGGTTCGACGACTTGAGGTCGCGGTGGATGATGGCGGGGCGGAGCGAGTGGAGGTAGTGAACGCCCAGAGCGGCGCTGTGGAGCAGCTTGAGCTTGTGCTGCCACGGCAGCTTGATGGCCGGGTTGAGCAGGATGTCCCTCAGGCTCCCCTGCTTCACGAACTCCGTGACCAGGCACATGTTCGGCTTCTTCACACACGCGCCTGTACCCTCCCCCCCCACATGTCCATCACGTGAGCAACGCGCGCGCATGTGTGTGTGTGTGTGTGTGTGTGTGTGTGTGTGTGTGTGTGTGTGTGTGTGTGTGTTGTGTAGCGGTGTACCGATGAAGAGGACGATGTTGGGGTGGTGAAGAAGGGAGAGGAGGGCGATCTCGGCGCGGAACTCGAGCATGAGGCGCTCGTCGAGCTTCTGCCGGACGAACCGCTTGACGGCCACGTTGATGCCCTTCCACCGGGCGCGGTAGACCATGCCGTAGGAGCCCATCCCCACCTGCTCGTCGAGGCGCAGGTCGGCGGCGTTGATGATCCATCGACACAGGTTGGCCGATGTCAGGAAGCAGTCCTCCTTGGTCGCAGGCTGTAGCCGCTCGCACGCGCCCCGTTCGCGCCTGCCCCGCCCGTCTTGGACCGCGTCGTCGCCATCGTCATCGCCCGCGAGGGCCGCGCACGCCTTGGACCTGGTGGACAGGCAGGCCTCGAATATCGCGCCAAAGCGTCGCTCCTCGAGCCCTCGCACGGTCACCTCGTACAGCTTTGGCTCTGCGCGGGCACGTGTCAGTTCAGCGCGCGCCAACACACACGCACGCACACGCGCGCGCGCACACATACACACACACACACACGCACACACAGTGCGAGAGGTAACGCGTACTACCGTCGGACATGCCCGGAACGGGGAAGCGGCCGAGCGAGATGATCCGGTCGCGTTCGCCGGCGAGGAACGTGTTCTCCACGCAACGGAGGGCCGGCATGCTCATGAGGATCTGTCCGCCGTGGGCCAAGGCCGTGATCCGCGCTGCGTAGTCGACTGCCGGCCCGGCGTATATGCTCCTGTGCGTCGTCGGGTCGATCGTCACTCGCGGGCTGCCTACGTGGACGCCCATCCGCACGCGCAGGCCCTTATGCAGCAGCACCCTGCATACGTGCTGGCGTCAGCTCTTCCCCGTGTGTGTGTGTGTGTGTGTGTGTGTGTGTGTGTGTGTGTGTGTGTGTGTGTGTGTGTTGTGTGTTGCTGACCCAGTAGCGTGCCACTCCTCGGCGGCACTGGGATGAGCGAGGAGGCCACTCTGAGGCCACTCGATCTGGAGCATCTCGCGTTGTACGTGCATGCACCACTCGAGCGCATCCAGCGTATCCTCAAAGGCCATGCATAAGGAGCCCTCGCCCGTGTTGTCGTCGTCGTCGATGCACCGACTGTGCCACAGCGCCTCGTAGCCGCAGTGCTCCCGAAGGAGCCGGCGCAGAGTTGCGTTGTAGAGGATCGTCGCATCGCGCATGCCCACTGGATCAAATTCCCAGAGCGAGGCCGCGCGCGAGATATCGGCAAACACGATCGTCACGTCGGAGCCATCCGGCGGCGGAACCGGGGTGTCCCTGCGCCGTGAGCTCTCCTTCGCTCCCTGCCTGGCTTCGTCGCCTGCCCTCCTTCTCTCCTTTCCCTTTTTACTCCCCTTCTTCTTGCCACAGCCCTCGCTCATTATGCGAAGCAGTTTGGACGCGATCAGCGCCTTGGCCGGGTTCTTCCCAGTCGTCTCAGTCGGGTCTCTGTCGCCTTTATCGTCTCCATCCTCGCAGTAAATGTTTCCCTCCTCCTCCTCCTCCTCCTCCTCCTCCTCATTGTTGTTGTCATCGTCATCATCGTCGTTGTTGTCCTCCTCCTCCTCCTCCTCCTCCTCCTCCTCCTCCTCGGCTGTGTTGTCCTGAACGTCGACGATAGCAGAGGGGGGCTGCGGCGAGTTATGGATGCCGGTCTGGCTGCTGTCGCTCTCCTCCTCACACATGGCTTTGAGACAATTCATGATCTCACTGAAGGACGGGCGCTCGCCGGGATCCTGGTGCCAGCAGGTCTCGATCAGCTTGGCGTACTCTGAGGTGCACAGCCCCTCGATGTTGTCCGGCATGCGCGGCCGGCTGTGGTACTTAACCACCGCCACAGCCACCGCACCATCTCTACCACACACAAGATGGGCGCGAAGATGAGCGCGTGCCACGTTGCTGCAGTGTCGGGCTTGCCTACCTCATGCCGCCGTAGGGCTGCTGTCTGGTCAGGAGCTCCCACAGTATGACTCCGAACGAGTAGACGTCGGCCAGGGCCGGGTCGCACGACATGGAAAACTCAGATTGTTTGATGATCTCGGGCGCCGTCCAGCGGATGCTGCCGGCGAGGCTTCCGTCGCGTTCCTTCTCCATGTCCTCCTTGAACTTGGTGAGGCCAAAGTCGCTCACCTTGACGTTCCACTTGCTGTCCAACAGCAGGTTGAGCGACTTGAGGTCTCTGTGCACGATCTCTATTGGCGGGCGCGTGTCAGCAGCTTCGCCTTGGAGCGAGCGGGAGGAGAGCAAGCGCGAGCACGTGGCCATGGTTACCGGAGGAGTGGAGAAAGTGCATGCCCATGGCGCCTTGGTAGGCCATCTTGGCCTTCAACTTGAATGGTACGCGGGCCTGCTCGTTGTGCAGAAGCTGTTGCCACACGCGTGAGTATCAGTATCGGTCGCTTGTATAGTGTGCGTGTTGTGTGTGCAATCCGTTACCTCGTATAGTGAGCCGAGCGACATGTACTCCATTACGATGCACATCGGCGTTTTGATGGATGCTGCCATGAACAGCACGATATTGGGATGCCTCAGAGCGGTCATGAGCCGGACCTGATGTGTTCGTGTGGAGGTGTTGTCGGCCATAGAAAGCAAGAAAGATCACTTGCCAACTCTCGTACGGCGCACCTCTTGCTTGAAGTTCTTCTCCATCTCTTTGTTGATCTTGTCTGAAGCTATCACCTTAACCGCCACCTCGGTTCCCTTCCACAGGGCCTTGTAGACCTCGCCATAGCCTCCCGCCTGATTGTTGTTGTTGTTGTTGTTGTTGTTGTGGTGGTGGTGGTAACGTGTCAATAGTCCCTTTGTGCATCGATACGATGCGTGGCAGTCCTACCCCGATCTGCCCCTGCATTTTGAGCTCGCCGTAGCTGATCTCCCAGTCTCGATCCATGCTTCTTCGCTTTACCACGACCACTATCGTCACAGAACATAGGAGGACCAACAGGATCACCGACGCCGGGATGACCGCGCCTGCACGACACCACCGCCGTCAGCATGCGAAGTGGCTCTCTGCACAGGGGGCCACCGCCCTCAGGCGTGTGTCGGCGTACCAAGCACGATGGGCACAATGTCGGGCCCTTTGTCCTTGGTCGTGCACTTTTTCTGGCAGTAGGCGCCGCACAGGCCCGCGGGGCACACGCACGATCTGTTGGAGCACATGCCCACGCCCGAGCAGAGCTGGCCATCGTTGATGCAGTTGTAAAGCGCACTCACGGGCTTGCCATTGCAGGTGAAGTTCTTCAGCAGGTTGTAGAAGAGCCTGCTCAACGGAGCAACCGTGTTCAGCAGCACGTAGTCTTGCCTGCACGCGGTGTCGCATCAGAATGAGGTAAGCGCAGACTAGTCAGTGCCTTCGCGAAGCCAGGGACCTTTCGGAGATAAGCCACGCGCTCGGGTCTGTTTGAGTCCAGCGCATGTAGTCGGCCAATGCCGTCGCCTTGGCGCAGTCCTGCATGGATCTGGACCGATACAGGAACGAGCTGTGGCTGGTGAACGGCCAGCTCCCGTTACTGCAATCGGCTGTTGTGTTTCCCCAGCGGCGAATGCACGCGCATCATGCCTCGCGTGAGTGGCTAGCGAGCGAGAAGGCGAGAGAGAGAGAGAGAGAGAGAGAGAAATCCATCCGCGTACCGCAAAGCAGGCTGTCGTAGCTCAGGCCTTCGTCCAGCTTCGCGCCGGCACGGATCCGATCGTCGATCGCGCCCTGGACAGACTGGGCCGACGGGGCGACGACGTAGCCCGAGGGCTGACGAATCGAAGCCGCTTTCGCTCCACGATTCTGCAAGATATGCGCGCGTGTGCGTGTCGGCAACCACACTGGCGGCAGCATGTCACGCTGGAGAGGGGGAGCGTACCGAGAAGATCTCGTAAGAGGTCAAGAAGCTGAAGGAATACGGGGTGCTCAACAGAGCGGCGAGTGCCGAAGCGCCACCGGACGTGATAGTGGTGCGGCGAGAGTCCAAATCGACGGGCAACGGCATGGAGGCGTTCAACTGCGAACAGGTTGGGGCGAGGTCGTGAGATGGGCACACCAAAGTCAGCTATGCACGCGACGCTACCTGGGCATACTCGGGAACCATTGCGCGCAGAACCACAGAGACGCTTTGTCTTGGCTCTGCCATGGAACGGCCGATGAAGTGGATGGGCTTCGCGGGCAACGAGGTAGCAAGGTGCGGGTTGAGGTCCTTGATGCGTTGGTCGTTCCACATCGTGATGTTGGCCATTAGGATATCAGCTATCGTCGTATAGTCAAGGATCAGGGCGGGCCCGTCCTGCAGCTCAGGCACGTTGTAACCTGCGAGAGCCTGAGCATTGCTTCTTCTCTGGTGCGCGCACGCACAGTTGGTGTACCTGGAGTGATGGCCACCGCGGCGACAGGCATGCTGGCGAAGTCAGGTGAGCAGGACTGCAAGTCGAGGGTCATGCCATAGTTGGAGGCGATGTAGTCGCCCATGTACTCCTTGGCCTGTGTGGGGGTAGCGGGGAAGTACTTGACCTTGACCTCGGCCGAGCTGTAGGACACCGCCCACGCGGTGTGGAGCGACAGCGGAACGCCCACGCCGATAAGGTACTGCGCCGAGTACGCCCTCTGGCCGTCACACTTGACTTGGGCCTGGAGCCAAGGCATCAGTCGAATCCGCAAGTACTCGGTCAGCGGAACGTAGTCGATTTCGAGGGCACTCTGCACGGCGCTGTCGAAAGTGTTGACGAGGAGAGAGAGTGTGTGTTGAGACTCCCTCTTGGGGTCTGAAAGGGTTTTGTGTGAGGCGAGATGTGTGTACGCGTCGTTGGTGTAGAGCCACGTAACAAAGTAGAGAAGCTCTTGGATGGTGGTGCAATCGAAGACGCTCACGTTCCGCTGGATCGAGAAAAAGGAGACGAATGAGAGCGGCCACGACTCTGCTCCAGCGCCATCGTAGATGTCGATGTTGTAGTTGTTTTCATTGTAGTGTGATGCGAAATCCATCTGGAGTTGAGGCTAGCCGGTTCAGGACTGCAAACATCAGCACCGCTGTGGGTCATGACGCGTACCATGGCCGATTGGACCGTCGTGCTGTTGGGTTGAACCAAATTGCCAGCTCTGTTTATCATATTGGCCCACCGTATGTTGTGCTCCCGGGCTGCTCCGAGACCGAGTAGCATGATGCCGTATTCGTGGGTCTAATACATCACACACAAGATTAATCTCGAGCACACTCAGCAGCCCCATGCCAGCGTCTTGATTCATCAAGGCGACAGAAACGTTGACGGCACCTGGATCCATTGGGCGCGCTCTTCTCTGTCCGTGGGAACTGGAGATCCCGACCCCCTGAGCGCCGGAGGCATGAGGGCGAACGTTCGGTTGGCCGCGACGAACATGTCTCTGAAATCCTGGCTGAAGCTCTCGAGCGCCTGCTTCCATACTTCGGAGGTGCTGGCCAACGAGTTCATGTCGGTGTAGCCCACGAGGATGGGTCGGGCCGGCAGCTTTTGCCGCAGAGAGGGATTGAGGTCGAGGATGCGCTCATCGTTCCAGTACGAGATGTTGCCCATCTGCCCCCGTTGCAAACGTGCATGCGCAACGCGTTAATTGCCAATATAGCTACGTCGTTCGCGATACCATGCGCACCTGTATGAGAGCCACCGCTTCCCTGCTCAAGATCTGATGAAAAAAGACTTGGTTTAGACAACCAGCTTCATGAACAGCTGACTGGGCTTTCAACACTGAGAGCAGTGTGGCCTAGGCATGCAGCTGGAATGGTACCAGGTCAGGATCGGAAGGAGAAAGCTCGGGGATGTTGTAGGTCATCACTGTGGCCTGCCCCACGATCGGTAACTGGATGAGGGTGTTGTACAGCGGTCTGAGTTCGGGCCAGATGGCTTTGTCCAGGGTGATGAAGTCCTGGCGTACGCCCAGGGCTGGTACTTGAGTCAAGTGCTAACAGCGCTCTAGAAAAGAGAGTGAAAGATAGATTAAAGTAACGCACCAGGCTGAGATTGGAATACTCGTCGATGGCCTCGACGGAGGTCATACCAGTGTAAGTAATGCTGTGAGTCGCCACCCCCCCCCCCATGGTAAGCGCCACACAACTGCAAAGAGGAACAGCACGCTGAGTACCCGATGTCGTCGCGAACGAAAGAGTAGGCCTTGAGCCATGCGTTCATGATGGGTTTCACGCTGGCCGAGCCCCCGCCATAGAGCTGCACCCCGTAGAGCGCCTCGGCTACTCAGAGAGACACAAGATGGAAGGAAGAAGTGAGAGTGAGGCCTTCCTCACTCGCAGGACAGACAGCACATACTCGGCGGGAACGTAAAGGCTACGAGCAGCACGATCAATAGCCACACCCTCGAGAAGTACTTGCTCATCGCCATAGCCCTGCACCTTGGTGCCTCTCACTCACTTACGTGCGGTTTGTGCTCTTGTTGACCTTGTAGGAACTGTTCAAGTTGGTAAGAGAAAAGGAATCGTCAACTGTCTCGAGTGTCTCTCCTGACGACGATGGACAACGTGAAACGTCAAGAGAGCACCGAGCGATCAGGAACACATACCGCACTGCCGTGGCAGAGTGTAACGCTGCTCACTGTCACTCGCAATCCTGCACCAGTGGCGCCCGTGGCGAAAGGCCGCCTGCATTACGCACGAGTGGAACACAACCACAGAATAAAGGGGTGCGCCGCCAGCTGAGAGCAGTTGACGGAACCTCTGAGGGCAAGAAAAGGAACTGTGCACGTACAAGGACGGGCCGCGACAAACGCTGACATCGGGCCAAACCGGTTTGCCCTAATCAAGGCCGCACCGTTTGGCTGTCCACCACCCGAGTGCAGTCAGCTTGCCGATGTCTCCGGTGGGAGGTCAGCAACTGTGTGGAGATCTAAAGATTACAACATGCCTGGTCCATCAAGACCCAACCTCAATACGGCAGAATGGCACAACGGCACTCTGAAAGCAAGGAACGTGAGGCACTTGTCCTCATCTCCGGCCCTCGGTCCTCTACTTGTGAAAACTGCAGAAGAAATGATTTTTCCGGTCATTTGCTTCTTGGCCAAGCGGCGTTGCGTGAAGGCACGCTGCAGCGAACCCTCCGTTTGAAGTGAAGCCTCTGCAGAAGAGAAGAGAAGAGACACGAGCGGCAGTGCCTTCTTCACTTTTGAGGCCTTAAAACGCCAGACTTCTTCATCCAGTTTTCATCATTCAACAAGTTGCATCTTTCCTGAATGGAGGACCAACAACGCAACGAAGAGCACGAAGAACAGCTGCACTCCGATGCTTCTGAACAAGTTGAGGAAGAACTGATTGAAGACCAGACGGAAGAGGAGGAAGAGGCACCTCCCGCAAGCGCGGCGCCACCTCCACCTCCTCCGGGCGGTCCGCCGCCGTTGCCAGACTGGCTGCAACGTTCCATCGCCGGGGCGTCGCCACCGCTGCCGGCCGGGTCAGCCGACACAGATCCCGAAGGTTCCACCGCGCCAGCCGCAACTCGTGGTGGCCCTGCCGGTACCTGTCGCGCGTGTGACTCCTCGACGATTGGCTTTCTGCTTACGATTCGCCGTGTATTGTGCAGACCTGGCGGCCATGCTCTCCCAGAGGCAGCTGCGCGCGACTGTGATCGTGGAGAAGCAGGTCGTCGAAACGCCACAGGATGAATTGCGCAGAGCCCTCACCCGCCGCAGTACGCGCGACCATTCCCCCACCCACGTGGCGCCAATCTGGCCAAGCCTGGATGTGCACGCGAGTCAATGACCGCGGGTCCCGTATGTATGTGTGCGCTCCTTCCTTCTTCACTGTTGCAGTGTCGAACAAGGCCATGGCCAAGAAGGACGAGATCGCGGACCTCGTCGCCAAGCTCAAGGACGGCCGGTTCCGCACTTTCGACGACCTCGCGCGAGTGGTCCAACAAGGTAACCACCTCACACGTGCCCCATGGCCACACACCTCCGCGGCAGGGACTCACATCTCGTTCTCCCGCGTGACACACGCTATAAAATATGCGATAGCTGTGCGAGTGCAGAACGAAGTGGGCAACATTGAGTTGATCAAGCTTACTCATTGGCCGCTGGATCTACTCAATTCGTTGAAGCAAGTCGTTGGCATTGTGCACAACATCAGGTGAGCTCTGCCTCTTCCCCCACACTCTCGCGAGCGATGTGGGCCTTGACCTGACCGCGGCCGCACGTGTAGGCGAAACATAAAACGGACCGAGGACACGCTGCGGGAGCAGAGCAACAAGGGCCTCGCGGTGAACGAACAGGCCGTGAACAATATCAGAGACTGCGTTAGATTGCTGCGCGAGACTGGCCCCAGCCTCAAGCGCGCCGAAGAGATACTGGGAATGCTCACGGTCAGCGTGCCCCTTCACCAGGAGGCTGCCCTCGCCAAGACCAAGTCCCTCGTCGAGGCACGTACACAGGGATCGGTCCCAGCGCTCACAGGTTGCCCACCACGCTCACGTGCGGCCCTTGAACGCGCAGGCGTGCGTCAACGTTGTGTTTGAGCTGGCGCTGGGCAAGTACAAGCAGCCGATACCGCGCAACTCGTTCAACCTGCGCTATCGCCTGGAGCACACCATCTCCCTACTGCAAACGTGAGCTGCCCCCGATGCGTCCTTTGTTTGTGTTTTGTTTGCAATGTGCGCTCCACGCGTTTCTTTCTCCGCTGACGCGCTCGGTTCGTTGGCTCCCGCCAGCTCGATCGCTTTGTGCCGGCAAGCTGGCGTAGAGGCCAAGGACAAGAGAGAGAAGGCCAACCAGGCAATTCTCGATATGCAACACAAGGTACAGTATTTTTAATTTACTATATTATATTATCATTTATATACATTATAAATGTATAAGCTCCAAAGATGACCTTGTTGCGCAGTATGCCGACGTCCTCAATATCGTCGTCATGCCTATCGGCGAGGCAGTCGAACAGGCCGAGACCGACAGCACAGCGGCCACCGGTGCCTCGCTCGATCCGGTCCACTCGCCATCCGCCGTTCCCGCATCAGCCGTGCCCGCCTCGACTTCTCGATCGACCTCCCTGTCCTACTCGAGCGGCGCCTCCCGCCTCCCGCTCCACGCCTATATCTCCGAGGCTCGTGGACTCGCTCCCCCACCAAGCTGAGCTCCCTCCAACGCTCCCTTGCCATCACCACGACACCAGGGGCTGGCGCAGAAGGTGACCACCTACGTGAACGGTCTCAAGGAGGCCGAAGACGAAGCCAAGGTGCTGGCGGAGCTCTCCACAGAGGACAACCGAGCCCGCACGCCCATGGAAGTGGCCATCCTTCAGGTAAAAAACCAGCTCGATGGTCGCTGTAGCCGTTCCCCTTGAGCAATCGCCCCCGGCAACTGACAAGCCAGTCGGTGCATGCAATCCATAAGGACAGGCCGACCTGCACGCGGTGAGGGAGCTGCTGTCGCTGTGCTCGTCCTCGCCTTCGGTGGTGTCCTTCTTCGCGTCGTATCGCAACGGAGAGGGCAATTCCTACGCCCACCTCGCCGCCTCGCTGCCTCAGGCCGGCTCTCCGCCATCAAACCAGTCTTTGTCATTGTCATCGTCGTCTTCGTCGTCTCGGTTGCCTGCGGCCGTCGGCATCCTCTCCGCGCTCGTCGATAGCCTTGCCCAGGGCGCCTCTCCCGCTGCCTTCCTCTCCTCCAGCCTCAACGAGCGCGGCGAGACGCCGCTCCACTGCGCTGCCAAGATTGGCAACGCGAGTACGACGCTCCTCTCCCCTCCCCCGTTCCGCTTTTCGCTCTTTTCCGACAGCTGCGGCCAATGACGTCTCACCGTTGTCTCCCATCATCCCAGCGACCGTGTGCTACCTGGTCCAACAGGGCGTGCCGCTCTTGGACAAGGACAAGTTCGGTACGACGCCACCGCCCGCCTGCTCGCTGAGCTCGGTAAGAGGGAGTGGGGGACCTGCGCACTGACGCCTCGCTGTGCGCGTTCTAGGCCGCGGCGCGCTGACCCTCTTGGCGTTGAAGTGCATCGAGCACACGACGGTGGCGCCTCCACGCCAGGCCGACAGCGATCGCCTGCCCGGGCTCAAGCAGTACTTCATGAACGCCTCCCTCTCCGACGTGGTCTTCAACGTGCGGGGCACGCTGTACCCCGCGCACCGCCTCGTGCTCTGTGCCCAGAGCCCCAACTTCAAGAGGTGCTGCCTCCACACGAGCTCTCCCCGAGTCGTCCTCGCCAGCCCGCTCACACTCGCGCGCGTGGGACAGCATGCTGGAGAATAAGGAGTGGAAGGAGGCGCAGAACGCGGAGGTGCGGCTGGAGGACATGAGCCCGGTGGCGTTCAAACACCTGCTCGAGCACCTGTACTGCGGCTCCAGCAACTTCGCCACCAGCGACCTCGACCTCGCGCTCGACCTCCTCTACGCCGCCGATCGCTTCCTCGTCGACGGCATGAAAGAAAAGGTGCGCCACCTTCTCCTTGTTCTTATTCTTCAGCTTCATCTTCACCATCACCATCATCGCACATCATTGCACGACTGCTGCGCTCATGCCCAATCGCGCGTGTTGTCTACACAGTGCCAGTACGTCCTGTTCAAGATGCTGACGCTCGAGAACGCGTTCCTCCTGTACACGCGGGCGAGCCTGCACTCGGCCCGCCAACTGCGCGAGGCGGCGGCCCACTTCATCCTCACGCACTACCACGATATTGCCTTCGCCGACGAGGATCGGGCGGTCCTCCTCGACATCCTGCGGATGTGCGGAGCCGCCACGGTGCAGGGTTAGATGTTCCACACTGTAAACGATGTACAGCTTCGTTGAAACCGGTGTAAAATTTTTCTAGTTCATATATTCAAAAAATAAAACGATTGGTTCCACTGGGTTTCGATCCCAGTACCTTATGCGTGTAAAGCATACGTGCTACCGATTGCACCATGGAACCTGCTATTCACATATCTTCACGTTTAGATATGTTGAGCCTACTACATCAAGTGTGTTTGTGGATGAACATGTCTTTTCAAGCTCAAGTTTCGCGTGGTTGTGTTTGCTCAGGTGTTGGCCGGTGTTTGCCCACGTCTATCAGCGTTCACTATCAGCGAAATGTGTTTATTACGACTACGAATGGGTGACCACTTTAGGGCTGGACCACCGAGTTAGTCGAGAAGATGGGCTCCCAATTGGCGCAGAAGTTGGACTCGAAGAACTCAACCGTGGTGGTGGGCGGATTGAGGTCGTCGTCGGTCTGCTCCCAGAGGAAGGCCACGGGCCTGTTCTTCTTGTACTTGGGCCACACACTCGAGTCCGGCTTACCCTTGTCGGCCATGCGCGACCAGGCGGCGATCATGCGGCTGGCGAGGGCGTAGTCGGACGACGTGAAGTCGTACGCAGTGTAGACGGTGGAGTTGAAGATGTAAGGCAGCTCGTTTCCATGCGCAGCACCGAGGAACTGATCGGGGTAGTTAGGCGACGTGTAGTTCCACACAAAGGCAAACGTGGGCCCGTGCTTGGCAAAGTAGGGCGCGGCAAGGGTAGTGCCACAGTTGACTGTAGAGACATCACGTCAACCGCTTTGCACTGGGACAGGCAGCATAGAGAAGAGTGGGTGGGAGCACTTACCATAGAAGTCGCCGAGCAGCTGGCCCTGACCATACCAGTAGCCGACGTCGGCCGTGTAGCCGGAGTACCAGTTGAAGACGTCGTCGATCTGGGAGTCGGTCAGCCAGAAGCGCAAGCTGTTGGTCTTGACGACGCGGATGTAGTCGGCCTCGGTGAGGACGGTGGACGGGGGCTTGTAGCTGTTGCGCGAGTAGGCGAGGTAGTTGCCCTCGTCGGTGTTGTAGCCGATGATGACGGTGACGTCGGTGTTGTAGTCGCCCTTCTTGACCAGGTTGTAGGGCTGGTCCGTGAGGAAGATGCCGTCGACGGAGGGCTGGAAGTAGTTGACGTAGCCCGACGTCGAGTAGATCTTGGTGGCGGGCAGGGCACGCATGCAGGCAAGCATCTCCGTGCTCGAGGTCTGGTTGCAGCCCTTGCTGGCGGCGAACTTGACAGACGCGTTCAGCTGCTGCTCGAGGGTGGGCATGACCCACTGCCAGGTCGAGTGGAGGATCACGTTCTGGGCGTAGTCGAGGTAGGCGGCGGGGTCGGTGTACTTGTGGACCATGGTGTGGAGCAGGGCGGCGTTGCCACCGGCGCTCTCACCGAACAGGGTGATCTCGTTGCGGTCACCGCCAAAGTTGGCGATGTTGTTCCTGACCCACTCGACGGCGAGGATCTGGTCCTGGAAGCCGACGTTGATGCTGCCAACGTCGGCCAGCTCTGGCGTGGCGAAGAAGCCAAAGGTGTTGAGGCGATACTGTTGTTGCACGCCACATCGGAGTTAGAACAATTGGCCAAAAGATCTGGCGACGTCGGAGAATTATAAAAACGAGGAAAGTATTATGAGAAGTGCCTACCTGAATGGTGACGAGGACCACGTTGCCGTTGCCCGAGAGCCACTGGCCAGCGTACTGGTCGGACTGGCCGGCCCAGTAGCGCCCTCCGTGAATCCAGACCATGACGGGCAGCTTGTCGCCGGCCTTGGCGTTCTTGGGCGTGAAGACGTTGAGGTAGAGGCAGTCCTCCACGCCGAGCGTAGCCGACTGAATGCAGGGCTTGGGGAAGGCCGTCGCGTTGTAGACGCCGTTCCACGCCGACTTGGGCGAGGCGACGCCGAAGCGCTGCGGAGGGTCGGCGAACGGGATGCCCAGGAAGGCGCGGGCGATGTCGTCCTGCACGAAGCCCTGGACGCTGCCGGACTGGGTGGGGACCACGAGGACTGGCGCGCTGCTCGACGCAGCCATCGCCGCCACGGCGAACAGAGACAGAGCCAAGAAGCACGCTCCGAAGGTAAAGGCAGAGCGGGCCATAGTACAGTACAGGTAAAGAGGTACAGGTGTGAAACTAACTGTTAAAATGTTTTGGCCAGTTTGTGGGTTTTTATGTGGGTCCGGGCCGGAGCTGCTAGCCGTTGTCCCCATTATAACCGGCCAACGGGAGGGGCGGAGCTGGGGTTTAGGTATACGGCCAACATCCGATTGGATGAACACGCCGCCCAGAGGTGACCATCTCTCCTCCAACCGCGGATATGGCCGATAACATGCGCGGAGAAACTGTAACTGGTCTTTACCACTAAGTTACATTAACTTGGTTCTCTTGTTCTTTTTTGCGGCCAACAGTTGCTGTGCTACGCTGCAAATAGGAAAATGCGTGGAAAAGAAACGAACACGAGAAACCACACCTCCGGGGCTCCGTCCGTGCGCCCCCTCGTTATCTCTCACTGACAAAACAGTCGGCCGGAGAAGTGGCAGAGGGCACGATAAGGCCCAGCTTCTGCAGGTGGAGGTGCAGCTTGGTCTCCCCGACGTATCGCGAGCAGGCGAAGCACCAGATTCCAGGATCGCCTGTTCAGAATACACAAAAGGGCTGTGCATCAGCTACCAAGCACTACCACTCTCGGCAAGCAGCGGTTCTCGGAGCGTACTCATTACTTGTCCAGCGTTCTCAAAGGCACGCGGCCCCACTAAATAATAGCGAGAGGAAAGGATATGGCTTAGGGCGCCTACACGCTGTGAAGAGCCAGAAGCTCATGCATGACGGCGTACCTTTCCAAGCTAACATGTGTGATTCCATTATCGAGTGGTCGAACGAGTGTTCTACTCGCGCGGCAAACCAGCAAAGTGAGCACGCCGGCAAAAGTGGAAACGTGTAGTAGAGCAGGACAGGCAGAACGCAGCTGTACCATGAGACGAAGTGCTGCAGCAAACCTTGCCGCACGTCAAGCACAACCATGTGGAGCTGCATGCCTGGCATCCGTCGGCCTGGCAATAGCACAGCCCTGCGCCCATCTCTTGTTAACAAACCTTTTGAAGAACAACGACGCCGATCTGGTACGCCACCAAAACCTACGTTGTATGCAGGCAGGGCACCAGCCTGGGTAGTTGACATCGTCTGATCGTTTGGTGATGTGGTTGTTGTGGCGGTGGCTTCGTGTGGGGCGCTGGCACACAACACACGGCCAGTGCTCGTCCAGGTACGTTCGCAGTTCCCGCGGCAGCACCTCCATGTCAAAGTGCACCTCTTTGGTGGCGTGATACGCTGGTGCGTTCTTTGCCCTCACTTTCTCGAGTGAGCGCTGGCGGTGCTGGTGGAGAAGGATGGCCTGTGCGCAGATGTCGAGAAGGGACGCCACTTCCCCAGAACGTGCCTGTTGTCGAAGCGGCAGCTTGCTGCCGTAGTTCTTGCTGAGAGGTTCAGCAGCGGGCCGCCTCTGCAGCTCGACGAGGTGCGAACACGGGGCGAGGGCTCTTCGCCGCCCGTGGCTGTAGAGCGTGGGGTCTGGTGTCCACAGCTGTACCCTCATCCGAACTGGAGTGGTCGTGTCCCCTACCGCGGTCGCCATCTACTTCCTCTTTGGTTTGGTTTCAAGTTGCGTAGTCACTACCTGTTGCTGCGGGCGTTGTGTTGGGCGCGCCAAGCGCCGAACAAGAAGCAAGTGCCGGCATGCTCCGTCGGCGTCAGTGAGGAAATTCGCGCACTTCCCCGTCATTGGGCCACCACCGGGTCAGAGAGGGCCGAAGCGTGCACTCAGTGCGTGTTGTCTGCTTTCCCCTTGTTTGCTCCATGTGGGTGAGCGTTGACGACGCCAGTGGCTTTGGTTGGTCCAAGAAGCACAGCCACCAAAAAAAAAAGGTTCTTGAAGAATTTTTTGGGACAAGAGGGAAACCAAAAGATGGAAGTTGGCTGGGCCCTCTTGGGTCTGGTGGGGTGGGCTCTGGCTACCCTCACCTACGCTTCAAGGCGTGCCCTATCGCATCACAACGATGTAAATAACCAATTAGAAGGTTAAAAATGCCCACAAATTTAACAGCTCTTCCAAATCCACTACTTCAAACTCTTTAATTGGTCACTCTGGTGGACAGGGGAAGTGGTTAAGCTGTCGGGCCGCAGCGGGGTGTGGCTGGCGGTCTGTGCCTCGGTGTCGCTGGTGGTCTTCTTCTACGGCTCGACCGTGCTCGCGCTCGTGGGCGCCCTGTCTGTTTGCGTCACAGGCTTCTTCGCGCTTGCTTGGACTCTCGACCCTCTCTTCTCCTTCGCCACCGCTCCTTCCTCTTCGCCTTTTGCCCTGCGGTCGTACGAGCTCCCAGATCGCACACGCACACACGCACGCTGCTTACCCTTTCACTTGTGTCAAGGGTGACAAACGGAGGGGTGCTGTCTAGCGTGGCGAGCGTGCTGGTGATCTTCGCTTGGTTTGTGTGGCAGCACTGGTTACTCAACAACGGTACCGTGTCACTCTTCGCTTCTTGCTCTATCCGCTAACACCACACACACACACACACACACACACACACACACACACACACACACACACACACACACACACACACACACACACAACTCAACACGTGCAGCGTTGGGCGTGGCGATGTCCGTGCTGTTCATGAGCCTGGTGCGGGTGCCTAGCATGAAAGTCTCGGCGGCCGTGCTCGGTTCCCTCTTTGTCTACGACATCTTCTGGTGCTTCCTGTCTCAACACTTGTTCGGCGAGAACGTCATGTACGCCACCGCCACTTCTGAAAGACCTGGGCCACTCGAGTGTACCCGCGTGCGTTAATCCACGACGTCAGGTTGGTAGTGGCGACGCAGCAGGCCCAGAATCCGGCGGCCGTGCTGGCGCAGCAGCTGCAGCTGGAGGCCCATGTGAGCCCGTCGCTGCAGCTGCCGGCCAAGATCATCTTTGGTCCGCTCATGCTCGGGCTGGGCGATATCGTTCTGCCGGGCCTGCTCGGTGCCTTCAGCATGCGGTTCGGACACCGCAAGACCGGGCGCATCTTCAACAGCCCACACTACCTCAGCTTCCTCAGCGGGTACGTGTGTTCATTCCCTTTTATCCACGCACGCGTGTGTGAACACATGGATGCGCGCAGGTATGGGGTCGGGCTGTTGGGGTCGTTTGCGGCGGTAATGGTGTACAGTGTGGCGCAGCCGGCGCTGCTCTACATCGTGCCGTCGACTCTTGGGGCGTTGGCGTTGCTGGGTCTATGGCGAGGCGAGCTACTCGAAATGTGGCACGGCTTCCCAGAAGACAGCAGCGACAACCTCACCGCTTTGCGA
Source organism: Acanthamoeba sp. SK_2022b (assembly GCA_027943245.1). Classification (NCBI taxonomy): domain Eukaryota; phylum Discosea; order Longamoebia; family Acanthamoebidae; genus Acanthamoeba; species Acanthamoeba sp. SK_2022b. The sequence goes on from JANDJZ010000480.1 coordinate 30,130, forward strand.
GCAGAAGACCCCGACCGCTATGAGGTCTAATTGTAAAGGCAACACCCGTTCCAGGCCAGGCGGCTATGTACAGAACGTCTACTCTCGGCCCTACTGTTGTGCCTTTTGCCGGCCTTTTTTCTTTTCCCGCCAATGAATAGTTATTTGCAATATTAGAGCAAAAATTGTTTTTTGTATTTACCGATTGTTATGTACGACTCGAACCTCTGTCCGCGGGGAAGGTGATTTACAGAGGGTATTAATCACAAGGTATTATGTACGAGGGAAGGTAGGGGGGAGAGAGAGAGAGTGAACTGCTGTATACGTTACACTACGCCAGCCAGGCCGACCAGAGGTGGGCTCGGCGAGCGAAAGCCGGGCTTGGCGGCACCCCAGGAAGGGGCTCCTCCAGCCGAGGAGGGCCTGTGCTCCCAGGGGCGAGCATTGAGGTTGAACTTGGATGGCGATTTGCTGTAGGCACCGCTGCCGTTCCACACGCCGTTCGAGGCACGGGGTGGGCTGTTGTGGCCGCGCGAGATGAGCACGGTGCTGTCCGATGCGTTGAGGTAGTCGCGTTGCTGCTGCTGCCCGTTCTTGTAGCGCAAGCTGCGCTCATCGTCTTCAGGCATGAGCAAGGATGAAGCGCCATCTACGTCCACTTCCTCGATAGAACGAACACGTTGGTTGAAGCCAAGACGAGCGTTCGAAGACGACGTGGTCATGCTGCGTCGGTGGCTCGCGGCGCTCGAGTCGGGCATGTACGCGGGCTGGTGGTAGAGCACCTCCGTACGATGCGATTTGAGGAATTTGACTTCGACATCGCCTGGATCGACCCAGATCACGAAGGCCTCGGCGGGCAGCCTATAAGGCAGGTCGTTGATGTGCGCCTCTCGTGCGGCATGTCGCAGAACGTGATCCACTACGTGGGCGCAATCCTCAGACAGAATCGACCGGTAGCCCTGACCTCGCCACGGCATATCGTGGTACCTGCCCATAGCAACCTCGTTAGCAACGAGACAGCGAAGCCGTGGTGCAGGGAGGAGATGAGAGGCAAGTAGCTGTACCAGTGGTCCGTGTACTTGCGCGTGAGTGCCTCCACGAGGGCCCACTCAAACCTCTCGAGCTGGGCCTCGCTCAGGTCATTCACCTCCATGGTGCGCGTCAGCCACTCCACCGCCGCTCGTATTTCGTTGATCATCTTGTGGATAATTGCGTTCCTTCTGCTGTGCGTCTGTTGGTTCTGTGTGCGTTGTCGGTTATACTCTGCGGAAGGCTGTCTTCGTGTGCGCGTGCTGTTGAGGAGAGGAGGAGTGGGATGGGTTTTTCTCTTACCAGCAGTTTGTTGCCGTGAGTTACTGCTGCGCGGCTGCTAAGTTGCTGTAGCGGGTGGTGTGCGTCTTGCTTGGTGCTTTGCTCCTGTGGTGTCTTCTTCTTCACTGCTGAAGTTTCCTCGTCTTCGGGTAGGTTAATTTCACGCAATTTGCGCCCCTTGGGGCTTCACCCTTCCCGAAATAATCCCGGAAGCTCGGATCTCGCGGGATCTCCCCACCACTCGCGGCGACATACCGCGGAAACCGCCCGCTTAGCAACAGCTGTACTTCCGTGTCTCCTTCGCGACAGCCCAAGGAAAAAGAGAAAATACCCATGTCGACAGCAAAGACAACAAAAAAAAAACCGATTTATTCGAAGAAGCGAGGGACGCGAGGAGGGCGAACAGGGAAGCAGTGGTCGTGTCGCACGTTTCCCACGCCACAAGGACAGGATGTGGATGAGAGAAGGAGCAGGCTTGGCCTAGGCGGAGGAGAGGCGCTGGTCGAGCTGGTCGACCTGGCGGCGCAGCTCGGCCGGGAGCTTGTCGCGTAGAACTTGTGGATGTCGGCCACTTCGGGCTTCCACTCCTCGCTCTTGACGTGCAGCAGCTCGCGCACGTCGGCGGGGGCGATGTCGAGGCCCATGAGGTCGAGCCCGTCCTCTGTGGGCATGCGCCCGAATGCGTCTCCCTGTGCGCGCCCACGCCGTCGATCATCTCGCACACCCACTTGAGCACGCGTGAGTTCTCCCACGCACCCCATGGCCTGCAATGTCTGCAAGAACACCCGGGTTTGTACTGTGGCAGGGGGCAAGTGCAAGGGCAACTGGTATTACTACTAATGCTCGCGCGCCCACCAGCTCCTCAAATGGAGGACTTGGGAGCCACAAGGGCTGGTGCTGCAAGGGAGTTGTGCGTGTAAATAGATGACTCAAGACTCGAGAATTGTTAGTTGATGCAACGCCAAGATACACAAAAGCCTCTGTTCACGAGCCTTGGACTTCTGTCGCTGGGGTGTCTCCAGATCCTACGGCGCATTCGGTTTCAGTCCCAGGCTCTTGCGCATCTTGTTCACGGCGGCCTGGCGAGCGGCAAGCGTCTTCTTGACCGACGACACCCGAGTCAGATCGAAAAACACGATCTTCTCCGTGGCATTGCGCTTCACTCGGCCCACGTGGCGCCAGTGAAGGTCGTCGTGGCAGTAGCCACGCTCCGCCATTTCCTTGATCGCAATCGATGTCTCCTCCTTGGTGTCTTGGTCGATGTTGTCGAGATCCGGGATAGGCTTGGCGTAGGGCATGATCAACGCCCAATCTCCACCCACACGGAGGACACGCGAGCCCTTCACCTGCCAGGCACTGCGCCAGACGAGAGCTTCCTGCTCGAGGCGCTTGCGTTGATCAGCGGGTGTGTCGTTTTCGTCTTTCTTGTGTGCGAACTTGACGATGCACCCGACCCCGCTCAGCGTGCACGCTCGCCACACTCTTCCGTCGGCACCTCCGCGTAAGTCCTGCAGCATCACGAACTCGGCGGCGTCCCTCCGGGGCATGCGCGTGTCATCGATGTCTTCGACGCCCGACAGCCGACCCCAGTACCAGTGTTCAGAGTTCATGCAGATCCGATCAACCTTTGGATCTAGAAGGTCGACGTGCACACGGGGAGAGTGGTGCATCTTGCGAACGACTCCTGCCAGAACCCTCGGGAGCTGCTTGTCGTTGGATTCGTAGACCCTGCTGCCATGCAGCACGCGTGTCTCGTTCCCGATCTTTTTGATTACGCCGATGAGGGGCTGTTCTTCATCGTCGTCCTCGTCGTCCACGTAGTCCTCGTCGTCCTCGTCGTCCTCGTCGTCCTCGTCGTCCACGTAGTCCTCGTCGTCCTCGTCGTCCTCGTCGTCCTCGTCGTCCTCGTCGTCCTCGTCGCTGCCGTCATTGTCTTTGTTTTCGCCGTCTCCATCGTCCTCGTAGTCCTTGTCGCTGCCAGCTTCGTCGTCATCGTCTTGCACCCCGGCGTCGTCGCTGCGATTGTCGTTCGTGTCGGTGGTCGCGACCTCGTCGACCGGGTCGGCGTACGGGGCAGCGTCGGCCCCCCCTAGCGGTTCGTCACTGGCAGCGTATCCATCGCTTTCGGGGAACCAAAAGAACCTCCACTCCTTGTACGTGGTCACGATGCCAAACACGTGCTTGATGCCCTGCGCACGCAGGCGGAGCATGTAGTCGTATATCTGTCCATGAACCCGCTTGCTCTTCATGACCGCTGGATTCGGTTTATTGACCTCCACCACCCCGACCGGGGTGCTGCGGCGCTGAACGACCCAAATGTCGGCTCGAAGGCGAAAGACGCTGAGCTCGTTGAAGCAGTGCAGAACACCTCGAAGGCCGCTGGCGGCAATCGCTTCCGACAGTGCAGCGGACACCTTCTGCTGGACGTCGCTCTCGCTTCCGTAGCTCGCCATGGACCCAGCGGCATGAAGCCCCCATAGAGCCGATGGCCGTATCTCCCTCAGGGTCGTGTCGCGCGGTACTGAGAGAACCTTGGGGGCATTGAGCGTCGCTAGGCGGTGTCCGTTGTTTTCGGATGCGCCGCTGTCGGAGCCTTGCTTTTCACCAAGGGCAGGGAGGCCGTCTGTAGCGAACGTGGGTTCTTTTCGACCGGGGGAGATATGTGTCAGTGATCGTGTGTTGGTCACATGGGGTAAAGCAATACCTGGATGCAAGGTAGCCGTAAGCTGGGCATGGACTTCACTGGTGAGGTTCAAAGTAGCTATATAGTTCGCCAGCTGTTCCATGGCCTTTGACAAATCTAGCGTCTGTCGTAGGTCAGGAAACACGAAGCCCCATATGAATCGAACGTTGGTCGTCGACCAACAGACCAGATCCAATTAAATTAGATAGGACAGGGAGATTAATTACCTGAGGGGAGGGTTTAGGCTGGGAGGTCTGCGTTAGACAAAAGCGTACGTATGTTAGCAAATGCATTCTATACCTCCAATAAACACCCACATACCTTCATGGCGTCGCGAGTAGGGGGTGGGAGTAGCGATCTATGTACAAAAAAAAACGCACAAAGAAAAAAAGGCGCCAGAGCTGAGAAGCCGGCATGCGCACAAACGCGTTTCGTTGGCTTTTGTGTCGCGGTACCGAAGGCCTGCACAACGCAGAAATTTTAAACGAAAATTTGGACGTCTCAAATTAGTTCAGATGAAGGAGGGCGTTGAGGGTCCTCTCGCCGGGAATGACACAAGCACTCAACAATCCGTGAGCATTCACGTCCCCTCAAGGCTGCCGGCTTCGCCCACCGAATCTTTCACCTCCCAATCCTCCCTGCAAATCCCAACAACCACTTCTGCTCTATCTTCATCGCTGAATGGCCGCTTGGCCATCTCCGTCCTATCTTACAATCTCAACCTTCTGCCCAAGGGTGTCAACCCAGTGGGCCATCGCTATAAATCTGCGCGATTGGCAGAATTCATATCCAAATGCCTTGGTGAGTACGACATCATGGCGCTGCAGGAGGTCTTCTCGACGCCTTACCTCCCTGCCGGCTTCGGCTGTCGCCAGGCCCATCTTGTGGCCCTCGCCGCACGTCACGGCTACACCGCCGTGCGAGGCCGCCAACCATCGCTTGCCGACATGCTCACCTTAAGTCGGGTACGTTCCCGCCTTTCCTCCATCAAGCCATCATCTTTTCATAGCGGTGATTCAATTTGGAGTTTATTATTCACAGGAATATTATCAATCATTATTTGTTTTAAATAATATAATGTATAGATATAGATATGACTATTATATTCCTATTATTTATGCAAGTGGTCGTTGTTCGTGCTCGTGCGCAGACGACGGACAGCGGGCTGTTGATCTTGAGCAAGTACCCCGTGCTGAAGAGTGGCTCCTACACTTTCACCCACCGCGGGGCTCACATGGATGCGGGCGCGGCCAAGGGCGTCATCTTTGCCCTCATCAAGGTGGGCCAGGCCAACGTGCTCGTCTTCAACACTCACCTCCAGGCCACCCACTCGTCATCGTCGCACCGCGCGGCGGCGGCGGGAGGTCATGGTCGAGGCGGAGCCAACTACGAGTCGATCCGCTACAGACAGATCCTCGAGCTCAAGAACTTCATCAACAAGCAGCGTCACTTCAACGGACGCGACGTGCCGTGGCTGCTTACGGGCGACTTCAACATCGACGCCATCTCGCGGCCTGCGGTGGCCGACGAGTATGGCTACGTGTATGATAACACGAGCATCGAGAGCGAGGAGTACAAGAAGCTGGTCAGCTTGCTGGACCCTGCCGGCCGCATGCGCGATCTCCTCAAGGAGTGCAACAATGGCGAACACCCTGCTACTCGGTACAACTTTCTCTTCATCTTTCATCTTCTTCTACACTTCATCTTGGAATAATCTTTTTTGAAATTTGATTTTAACATCTTGTTCGCGCATCTTCTCGTGGGTTTGGACAGACCGCCGCGGTTGGAGTTCCCATCTTCGGTGGACCTGGTGTTCAAGCACAAGTACCCCCAGCGGCTGGACTACATCTTCTGGTCGAGTCCCGAAGGCGAGAACGGGCTCACCGTCCCCAAGTCGCGCCTGGACCACACGCAAGTGGTGCCGTTCGTGGTCACTGGCATGGAGTTCTCTCACCTCTCTGACCACTACGGCATCCAAACCACACTCGAATATCGCGTACGTCTACCCACACGCGCACGCGCGCACACGTGACCTTCGCCCATTGCTCGCCCGCTTGCTGAGCGTCGTGTCGTGTCGTGTGCGCAGGGGATCAAAGACGACGAAGACGCTATTCTGTTCTCGACCGAGAAGGCCTTCTCGGACATCTTCAACGACAAGCAAACCCCCGCCCCGTATCACTCCCTCCGCACGCGCGCGAGCACACTGGCCCACGCGCGCTGGCCCTGACCCTATCGGCCGTTTACGCGGCGATGTGTCCACAGGAGCAAGTGGTTCATGAAGGGGTGGAAGGTGCTGGCGCTGGTGGCCGCGTCGGTCTGGATTCTCACGTGGATCTACCCGCACTGCCCGCTCGAAGTGTTTGTCCAGGTTGCTCTCTTCATGGGGGCCTACCTCGTCTACAAGCTCTACAAGCTCGTCGACAAGCTGCTGCGCAAGAAGCCCTTCAAACACGACATCGGTGCCTGCGCGCGCACACACACACACACACACACACACACACACCACACACACACACCACACACACACACACACACACACACACACACACACACACACACACACACACACTATCTCTTCTATTGCTGCTCGCTTATCGGTGGTGGGCGATATGGCAGAGCCGGGGCAGCAGGTGATGAAGAGCATCATAGGCAAGTACGACGTGGCCAAGAAGGAGGGCCCGCTGCACCGTTCGCCCCACTCGCCCCATCGGCTGTTGGATCTCGCCGACGGCGCGTCTACGCTTTACGACAACTTCAGGTGACGACACACGACACACGACACACGACACACGACACACGACACACGACACACGACACACGACAAGCACAATAGGCGCACTCACGCGGCGATTCGTTTGTTCTGTGGCTCTGCAGCAACGCGGTGCGGCAGCACGGCTATCGGCCGTGTATGGGCACGCGGACGCGCAACACCGATGGCAGCCGCGGCCCCTACGCGTGGCTCACCTACGACGAGGTGTGGACGCGCGTCAGCCACTTTGGCTCGGGCCTCCTCAACCTCGGCTACAAGAAGGTCCAGCTGGTCCCATCTCTCGTTCAGTTTCCCCCCTTTCGCGTTTCCCTCACGCCTCATCCGCTGCGTCTGCGTGTGTGCGTGTGTGTGTGTGTGCGTGTTGCTTCTGTAGGGGGACCTGGTGGGCATCTTCTCGGAGAATCGGGTCGAGTGGGTGGTGACGGAGCAGGCGTGCAACGCCTACTCGCTCGTGTGCGTGCCCGTCTACGACGCCGGGGACGGCTGTCTCCAGTACATCCTCAACCACGCGCGCCTCACCGTGGTCATCGCCTCCCGGCCCAAAACATTCAAGGCACGCGCACCTCCCTGAA
>JANDJZ010000483.1:0-25000 GCA_027943245.1 Acanthamoeba sp. SK_2022b
ATAGAGAGAGAGAGAGAGAAGAACGGACCTCTTCAGCGGACTTGCCATAGATGCTGCGCCACACGTGGGCCAGCTGCTTGAGTCGCTGCGTCTTGGCGTCTTCCTTGACCACGTTCGAATAACTGCATTCACTGGCGCTGTGAGCGGCGATCGTGCACCATTGTAATACTGATAAATAAATAAATAAATAAATAAATAAATTATAATCGAGACACACACACGCAAGAGCCACTATGGCGAGGCCGGGATGCTCCACGCACCAATAGACGACAAATTTGGACTTGTCGTGTTGGCTCAGGATGCCCTCGATGAAGTAGGAGACGCTGTGCGTGAAAAAGTCGGGCGACACGTAGCCCACCCTGATCAGCCGGTCGTGTCGGTGGTCGTTCCTATGCCTGCTTTGGATGGGGGGGGAAGGGGGGCCCAACCCGCGGCAACTTGTCAGCAACGCGCGTGGCCAGCGCATGCGGAGCACTCGCACGTGCGGAGGTGGGGGGGGGCAACCTGACGGTGACCTGCTTGCACCGCTCCTCGCCCCATTCCTTGTGTGCCTGGAAGATCGTTCGGATGTCGGCGTCGGGGAGGTCTGCACAAAAGAGGGGAAAGGAGAGAGAGAGAGAGAGAGAAGAGGACACGATCAGATCGTGGCGGCGCACGCGCTAATGAGTTACGTGTGCGCGTGCGTGCAGTTGCGTACAGTTCATGGCCAGCAGGCGGTTCTGGGAGGCGTTGCGCGAGTAGGTGTTGAGGGCGAGGCATTTATCGTAGCAGGCGATGGCCTTCTTGATCTCTCCCTCGTCTCGGTAGAGCACGCCCAGATTGTTGTAGGCCTCGGCGTATTGCGGGTTGACGTCGATGGCGGCCTTCACAATGGCGTAGGCTTCGTCCAACTGTCATCGATCAAATGTAGTTAGCAGGGATCAACATTTCGTTCAACTCTGGTTGTGGTGTGTGTGTGTGTGTGTGTGTGTGTGTGTGTAGCACGTGCCTTGCCCTGTACAGTGTATACAACGCCGAGGTTGTTCAGCGTTTGGGAAAAGGTAGGGTTGATGCTCAAGGCGGACCTGTAGCACTCGATGGCCTTCTCGAGGTTGTCCCGGTCCTTATAAATAACGCCCAAATTGTTGAAGGCCTCGCAGCAGAACGGATTGAAATGGATCGCCAGCTCGTAGCAAATGACCGCTGTCGCACACAGCAGTCAGCAGACACCATCACCCCCTCCCAACATAGCACAACACACACACACACACACACACACACACACACACACACACACACACACACACACACACACACACACATTCGGGACGGTGGTAACCTTTGTCGTATTGGCCCATCTCGCCGTAGGCCACGCCCAGGTTGTAGTAGGCGTCGGCGTACTGCACGTTGTACGTGAGCGCCTTTTGATAGTACTGGACTGCCTCCTGCACCGACGATCGCCGCGCGTCACCGGTGAGCAGCCAGGCCAAAAAATGGGCGACTCCGCCAGACATGCGTCCAGGCGCGGGCATGTACCGCCCTCTTGCCCTGGTTCTTGATGAAGGTGCCGTAGTCGGTGAGGGCGATGGCCATGTTGCTCTTGGCGATGACAAAGTTTGGATTGATGCTGAGCGCCTGCGTACACCATTAACACTCGGAGTTTTAAAAAAACGCAGTTGGCCAAGAGCGACAGGAACGCGTTCAAATTGCACAGGACACACAGCGAGAGAGAGAGATCGCTTGTGGCACGCACCTTGTCGTAGAAGGTGATGGCGGCTTCGAGCTGGCCCACATTCTTGTAGATTACCCCCACGTTGCAGTAGGCCTCCACGTAGAACTTGTTGTGCTGAATCGCTGCGTTGTAGTATTGCAGCGCCTGCGTGTGCGGTTGTTCGTTGTTGGCCCTTGTCAGCTCCCTCCCTCACTCCCTCACTCTCTCAAATGGAAGTGACAGCTGTCCGCGTGAACAGGGACGGGGAAGAAGGGGCAGGCACCTCTTCGTAGCGGTTGAGCTCGGAGTAGATGACGGCAATGTTGTAGTAGGCCGGGGCGTAGGACGGGTTGATTCGAATGGCCGCCAGGTACTTGGACATGCCTGGAGAACAAATAAAGACGAGTAAAATATGGCATCATGTTCTCTGGCGGCACACTATTTGGTTCAGGGAAGGAAGCACACCTTCATCCAGCTTGCCCTGCAGCTTGAGGCGGGTCCCGGCATCGGTCAGCTCGACCTCTTGGCGGGGCGGCGAGGCGACCGCAGCGGTGGGGGTTGCAGTGTTGGTGGTCGTGGCGCCGACCACGTTTTGCTGTTGCTGCTGCTGCCCCTGTGGAAGGCTCGAAGAGGAGCTGCTGGTGGTGGCAAACGAACGATGGGCCTGGTCTTGCTGTGCGGCGTGCTCGCCTGACCCCGTAGGCGGGGCCACATCGACGGTAGAGCCCTCGTTGTTGATCATCCTGGCAACTCCCATCGCAGAGTGAATGTGCTGCTCCGCTTGCATCAGTGTGGGCCTGGGTGGTTGAGACTCGACTTCGCGTGGCTCCATCCTCAATCCCTTCACCTCCATGCGCGCACGCCCGTGGCAGAAATGGCGGGAAAGAATGGATTTTGTAGCACAATTGGTGGGGAGATCTGGAACTGCGATTAATCGCAGGCCAACGCAGCAAGCGGAGGCTGCAGGCGTGAGGAGCTCTTCTGGTCGCCGAATGCTCGGAGGTACACGTGAGGTTGGCTCGTGGTTTGTGCTCGCGCACAGCGCACGCGCGTTTGTTGATCTGGAGAAATTGCAAAGAAAAGGTAGGAAATGAATAAACGATTCAATATGTTTGCTTCGACGCAACGACAGCCACGACAGCGACGGGCGAGGATCGATCAGGCTCGACGCCAAGGTAGAGCGCACCAAGGCCCGACCAATCGCCAGCGGCGCCCTCACCAGCAAGCAGGTCCCCACGCCATCTTCGCCGCCCCGCGCCCATGGCCATTCCTCCTTGCCCAGGCCGACGCATTCCTGGGCGTGCGGCGCTCGGGTCTCGAAAAAGCTGATCGCAACCCACTCTAAGTCGGGTCGGCGCGGCCTCGCTGGGCATCAACTCGCTCATGAAGCGCATCCCACTTTGCCTTCATAGGGTACCCGTTCGTTATTGTCGTTATTGTGTGCACACACGCGCGCGAAAACCAGACTGGCGGGAGAGCAGCCGGTCAGGGCGCCGCCAAGTTGGGAGAGGACGGCGGCCGTCGTCCTGCATCTACCACACTTATGATGCGCACAGGAATAGAAGGACGATGTCATGGTGGGCGGCGGGTCGACGGGCTACCAAACGAGAGGACCGCCACAACAAGAAAAATTTGTAACTTTTATCTTCTGGTATCTTGTGGTATTAATAACACAAATCTTTCGAAGAACAACCGAAGCTGTACCAACATGGCTGCCCCACAAACCTTGCAGGAGCGCCTGCCCGCCTTAGTGGCCGCCGCCTTCTCTGACGATGTCCGACAGCAGCTAGCGGCCACGGAGGAGTTTAGGAGGCTCCTCGAACAAAACGCGCCCGTGGACCTGGTTGTGGCTGCGGGCGTGCTTCCGCGCTTCGTGCAGTTCCTCGGGGGCAACCACAACTCGCAGCTCCAGTTTGAGGCCGCCTGGGCCTTGACCATCATCGCGTCAGGTACCTCGCAGCACACCAGACTGCTCATCGATATTGGCGCCGTGCCCAGCTTTGTGCAACTCCTCTCCTCAAACAGCCAAGACATACGCGAGCAGGTGCAGACACTCTCCTCCTCTCACATGAACGAGTTGGTTCATCATAAAACGTGTTTGCATCGAGCTCAGTCTTTGTTCTTTGCTGTTGCTATTGCCGCTCCAAAGGCCGCGTGGGCTCTCGGCAACATAGGAGGTGGTTCGCCCCCGTGCCGCGACCTGGTCCTTCAGCACAACGCTGTGGGTCCTCTCGTGCAGAGCCTGACGGAGACTTCCCAGCTCTCGCTGCTCAGGAACGCTACCTGGGCCCTCTCCAACTTGTGCCGCGGCAAGCCCCAGCCGCCCTTCGAGCTCGTCAGTCCCGCTCTCCCTTCCCTCGCGCGTCTCGTCTACTCGAGTGACGTGGAGGTGCTTGGCGATGCTTGCTGGGCTCTGTCCCATCTCTCCGACGGCGGCAACGACAGGATCCAGGCCGTCATCGAGGCTGGCGCCTGCCGCCGCTTGGTCGAGCTCCTCCAGTACGTCCACGAACTTTGCCCAACGACTGCGTGCACGCGCGCGTCGGTTGTCTCAATAGACGAGCCTTTCCCTCTCCTCCAGGCATCCCTCGTACACCGTGGTGGTGCCCGCCCTCAGCGCTGTGGGCAACATCGTTACCGGTGACGACGCTCAGACCCAGTGCGTTGTCAACAGCTCTGGCGTCCCGCCACTGCACGCCCTCCTGAACAGCCCAAAGAAGGGAGTCAAGAAGGCGGCCTGCTGGGCCATCTCCAACATCACCGCCGGCAACGAGGCTCAGATCCAGGCGGTCGTTGACGCAACGACGACGACGACTTACACATCAGGAAGGAGGCCGCATGTGCCGTTTCGAACGCCGTCTGCGGTGGCAGCGCGCAACAGGTCCACTACCTCGTCGCCCTGGGCTGCATCAAGCCCTTCTGCGACCTCCTCACCGCCGGCTACTCTCCAGCCGTCGCCGTGGCCCTCGAAGGCATCGAGAACATCCTCGAGGGAGGCGCTCGTTGCGCCTCCGGTGGTCCAAACCTCTACGCCAGCGCCTTGCAGGCCGAGGGCCTGGTCGACCGGCTCCGAACGCTATGCTCCTCGCCAGAGCTGAGCGCCAAGGCCGCGCACATCCTGCAAACCTACCTCCACGACCCCTCCTTCTCCTTTGCCAGCTTCCATGCAACGTTGCCAGCAACCGGCCAGTAAAGCCTTCTCTCCCCCCCCCCAACTACGTGTGCATCTATCCGCACAAGCGTGCCTAGTAATAAATTTTTAATGTTGTCGTTGTTTGGTTGGTTGGCGGGACAGGAGAGGGATCGGCCGAAGAGGACGACGCAGCGCCCGCCGACTACTGCTGGGTGCAGTCGAGGCGGGAGCCGCCGTGCTCCTCGTCCTCATCGTAGGCCTCGCGCCTGGCGTGGCCGTGGTTGCCGCTCGCGCGCTCCGACGTGCCGTAGTCCTGCAGAGACACCACACACACACACACACACACACACACACACACACACACACACACACACACGCCCCGCGAGTGAGTAGGTCAGCGAGCCGACACCGACGCGAGGGGCCAAAAGAGGTTTCGTTACCTGGAGGAAGGCCTCCTCGTACTCGCCCATGTGCAGAGGCGGCAGGGGCTCGGGGTTGGGCAAAACTGTTTGCAGCACCTGCGCGCGCGTGAGCGTAGCGAGTGTGAGTGAACGGCGGCAAAGTGGTCGCCGATGAGGTTTGTTCGACGGGTGGGTTGTGCGATACCTTGGCGGCGTCTGGGGAGATGGCCTCCGGGAACTTGATGTTGAACTTGATGATGAGGAGGCCCTTGTCAAAGGGCTGCTTCCACATGGGCATGCCCTCGCCGGGGATCTCCTTGACGTCGCCCGGCTTGATGATCTCGCCCGGGTTGGACTTGACCAGCAGCGTGCGGCCGTCGAGGTGGGTGAGCACGAACTCGAAGCCGCACAGGGCCTCGAAGAGCGTGATCTCATGCTCCACCAGCAGATCGGCGTCGTTGCGCTTGAACTTGGGGTGCTCGGCCTCCTGCAGCACGATGATCACGTCTCCCGGAATCACGTCCGGCTGTCACACACACACACACACACACACACACACACACACACACACACACACACACACACAGAGAGAGAGAGAGAGAGAGAGAACAGTGAGCATGGGCACCGTGTGCTGCTGTAAAAGGAGAAGGAGGAGGGCGAGGACAGTACCTCCTGGTCGCCTTCGCCGGTGAAGACGATCTTCTGCTTGTGCCGCATGCCCTTGTCGATGTGGATCTCGAGCACCTTCTTCTCCTGCACCACCTTGTTGCCGCGGCACTTCTTGCAGCGGTCCTTCTCCTTGATCACCTCGCCCTGCCCTCGGCACTTTGTGCACACGCTCTGCAGCTGCTGCACCATCCCGGGGCCCAGCTGTCGCAGCGTCACCTTCACTCCGCTGCCCTTGCATCCATCGCACGCCTTCACCGAGTCCGGATTCTTGCCTCCCTTGCTGCGGATTTGAACAACACAACACAACCAACCAACCAACAACAGACATGTCGTCAGTTGAGACATCAAAGCAACGAGGTGGTCGAATTGGAGGGAGGGGAGAGCGCACCCGCTGCAGACGGTGCAGATGACGTTCTTGCGGAGGGCGAGCTTGGTCGTCTTGCCGTTGTAGAGGTCCTCCAGCGATACCTCGAGCGGGTGCACGAGGTCCTCGCCGCGCCTCTGACGCCTTCGTCCGCCGCCGCCGCCGCCACCCATGCCTGGTCCACGAAAGAGCAAGCGATCGCGAGAGAGAGAGAGAGAGCGATCAGCGGACAAGCCCTGTTACCAGGGACCAACGCACGAATGCTGCGCAACTGCCTGCACCACCGCCACTAGTGTCTAGGCCATGAAGAGAGCGCTGCGCGTACCGAAGAAGCCGCCGCCAAAGATGGAGGAGAAGAGGTCTTCGGCCGAACCAAAGCCGGGGCCACCGCCACCGCCCTCCTTGAGACGTTCCTCACCGAAACGATCGTACACTTGCCTCTTCTCTGCATCCGAGAGAATCTCGTAGGCAAAGCTGATCTCCTTGAACTACGAGTCGGGAAGGCGGCAACAGACAAATAAATGATGGAAAAAGTATGAGCAAATGATTTGATGAAAATTGTACAAATATGTCGAAGCCAATGAATAAATCGATTACGCATCGATGCAAAATACCTTGTCCCCATGTTCAGGATTTCTGTCGGGATGGAATTCCTTGGCCATTTTGTAGTACCCCTTCTTGATCTCACCCTCCGTAGCCTCTGGCCGCACCCCCAGAAGATCATAGAGTCGCGTTTCCTTCGGCATCTTCTTGGATGGGACTGCTTCCAATCGAATTAAACAAGAGCGATCGAATGCCGGCAAGATCCGCCAAACAGAAAAATACGCAGACCAGGAGTTAGGAGAATTTCGCGAGAAAGCACAAAGGCACGAACGCACCCCTTGTCATTTATTTTATTGTATTTTACTTCATTTATTTGAAACTCGCCATGGAGATGGAGGGGCCGAGAGGAGAAGGCGGCGAGCCCAGTGATTCGTTGCTCGCCTCGCCTCTCCCGGCATCTGAAGATGGAGAGGAACAAGCGTGTGCTCTCAGCATCGCTGATGTACTCCCCCCCCTCCTTCCAAGCTCGCAAGACTACCGCAAAGGAGTAGACTCACGCTGTACACCATAGGACGGGGATGAAGAGGAAGCCACGCCTGCTCTCCAGCCTACGATCGCGCATGTTGTGGTACGTGCGTCTGGGTCCATTTTCCTTTCTTTCAGCTCATGCTCGGCGAGCAGCCAGCAGTGCCCGAGAGCGTGGTGTCGGCGGCCGAGGGTCTCTCATCCCTCATTCAAACATCGTCACCGGCCCCCGCCACACCGTCCAAATCACTTGCCGCCAAACGAAAGAGGTAGACCAACCAGATACCGCTGGACCGCGTCGAGCCCTCGCACTCAACTAGAGGTCTACGATCTCCTGTGCGCGTGTCGCGTGTGCTCTGCAGGAGGGAGGCAACGCCAGTGAAGGGACGTCACGTGCCACGCCGCAAAGTGCGCAGGTAGAGCTGTCCATCCGAGCTCTCTCTCTTCCTCATCTTTTTGCAACCTTCCACCCGCCCACCCGTTCGCCATGTACGCGTAGAGAGCAGGCCGCGGTCACCGTGAAGGACCACAAGATACCGCTGGACGAAGCGGCCGGCGCTTCGCTGTACAAACTCACCCGGCTGTGGATGGACGATGGCACTCAGATGATCAACCTGCCCTACATCGTGCGCGCGCCTTCAGCCATTTCTCTCTTTTTTTCCCACTTCTCTTCTTTTGGGAGGGTGGCGCCCTGACCTAACATTGCTGCAGCCGCCGCCACCGCCACCGAATGGAGGACTGAACCTCCCGCCGCCCGAGCCTCACAACGCGGACTCGTCAGCCAAGCGACCCGTGCGGCCACCCTGCCAATCGCCCCAGGAATTCGACGTACGTTTGTCTCCGTCGCACGCGCGCGCGCGCATGTGTTTATGGGGCCGATGGTGATGGATGGTGCCTCGTAATGACCGAACAGAGGCTGATATCGGGAGAGAGCGAAGACGGCGCGGCCACGATCGAGCAGCTGAAGGACAACTACGTCCACTACGCCAAGGTCCTGCGAACCTGGTTTTGCGTACAGCGCGCTCATCGGCTTCGCCGGTACACTGAGCGCTGGAAGCTGCTCGCCTCGGCCGCCTCTCGTCCGCCACACCCTTGACCGGGCAGTCGGTGCCACGTGTAATTTTGCAGACATTCAACCAGTCGGAATTTCGGCCATAAGCTGAGTGTCGACATTTAAAACCAGTGAGATTGGTGAACCCATCTTCTAGATCCACATCCCTATCAACTACAACATCATTCAACATGTCGCTCCAGGAGAACTTCGAAAAGGCTGCCAATGAGGTGAAGGCTTTCTCCACGAGGCCCGACGATTCCGTGCTCCTCCAGCTGTACGGTCTCTACAAGCAGGCCACCGTTGGTGACAACACCACTGGTACCACTGCTTCTGCACTGCGCCATCTTTGACCGAATCTGGATCTACAAATTCTAAATGATTAATATTATTTTCTTACGCGCAACAGAGGCTCCCTGGGCTATCCAGTTCGAGGCCAAGGCCAAGTGGGACGCCTGGAACGCCAACAAGGGTACGCCCTCCTCGCAACCTCTTGCTCGGGACCAACGCGGAGTGAAATCATTATTAGCCCATTTTTGATCCTTTCTGGGATGTGCGCAGGCACTTCGCAGGACGACGCCAAGCAGAAGTACGTCGACCTCGTCAACCAGCTCAAGACCCAGTTTGCCTAAGTGCCAGGCCTCCGCGGAGTCGCTGTGCAAAACCAAATAAAAGTTGCTCTCCTGCACCATTGGTGGGCGGTTCGGGGGTGTGGGAAGCACCCCCCCGCAGGACGGTCACAGAAATTGCGCACGGGCTGGTGGTCCACACGCCCAATCTCTTGAGGGGTGACACCCTCGTTGACCAGTACCTCCGAGGCACTCCAAAGGGGAGCGGAAACCCTTTAGCAATAGTTCTTCTCTTTGGCAACACATGCAACCAGCGCCTTCACCCCTGTGAAACCACAAGCTGTGAGTTATGTGCAGAAGGGGGGATGGCTGTACCAAGCCTGGTGCATGATCGGTTCCCATGCCACCACAACAACTGCTGGGCTGACTATGCATTTGCTCACGACCAAAGTAAACATGAAGCTGGACCTCATTCACAGTGTATGTGTTAGCCCTACACAACACACACTATGAATATTGACTGAAGTACCTCCTTGTAGGCCACACTGTGTGCATTGGGTGCAGTGAGCACAATAAGCTAGCCACTGCCCATGAGGAAGAAAAACAATGTAAGTGGCAAGAGCAAGAGCAACTAGCTGCCCTGATAAAGGACCAAGAGGGAAAAAAATGAAGGTGTGGTTGAGACATTGAAGGCTAATGTAGCTCAAGCAGGAAGAGAGAAGGGAAATGAATGAAGAAATGGGAGGAGGATACTCTCCCATGGGTGCACTATGCAATCAAGAGGCTGTTACAGGCAAGCCTGTTGGTGTTGTGCTCACCAGGCTTATCAAAGATGACCCACAGCTACAGCAATATGTCTGTCCACCACAACCAACACTCAAATGTCTATTAGCACTCAAAGATAGATTGCTCATACCAGACAACAAGTGGGGAGAAGTGGTGGACACCTTTCACCTTGACCATGCAAAGCTGTCAAGTATCCATCAGTTTGTACTGCACCACTCCTGACTTTCACCATTTTGTGAGTTATTGTACATTCAGGCTGCGAGCAGCACTTGAAGACAATGGGTGCTGCATCCAACCAACAGCAGGAGGAAGAGGAGCAGAAATACCTCTTCAAGTCCTGGAGCAGCTCACCACCACAAGGAGTGCCCCTGTACATCAAGTTTGCATTTGACAGTGTGACAATGACAAGCAGAAGTCAGATACAAGAGGAAGTTGGTGCCTTTCCATCAAACTTGCACATGTGGATTATATGCATTGGGGCAGAAACCCCTGAGATACTACAGTATGTATGTTTGTTGCTTGCTCTTGACTCCACACAATAAAGTGGCTAATAACATTAATAGATAGGGAAGAACTGGCAGATGTTCTTCCAGCCTCTTCTGAGCGTTGAGCTGCTGTGTTGCTGTAGTGGATGGAGCTGCACAAGGTGCGAGGTGCAAGGCAAGAGGCAAGAGGCAAGAGGTGCGAGGCACAAGGCAAGAGGTGAGAGGCAAGAGGAGCAAGGTGAGAGGTGAGAGGTGAGAGGCACAAGGATCATGGAGATGGTCTGTGCCATGCTCAAGGGCGCTGGGCTGCCTCCATTCTTGTGGGCTGAGGCGCTCTCCTATGCCACCACCATCCTCAACACAGCCCCCACCAAGGCAAATGAGAACCAGTCCCTGTTCAAGTGTTGGACTGGGAGTCCACCTCACCTTGCACACTTACCACGGTCCACCACACCTTGCGCACACAAATTTGGTGCCCAGGTCTACCTGCACATCCCTCAGCAGCTCTGCAACAAGCTCACCAACACTGGCCGGCCTGTGTGCTACCTTGGGCCCACTCTCAATCCCACACACTTTTGTGTGTGGTTGTTGGGCTTGTGCACAGTGACTGTTTCTAGGAATGTCACCTTTCTGGTGAAGCCCTGCTGCTGCTGTCTCGCCTGCTGCCCCTACAGCCAGCATGGGCGACCCTACTGAGCAGTCTCCAGCCACAGCCAACAATCCAGGCCAGTCAGGTGAACCAGTGGAGCATCCAGACAACAGCAACAAGCCTACTGGCCATCTGCCTGTTGAGATGGATGGCTACCCCCTACCACAAGAAAGCCCACTGTCCCACAATGGGGGGGAGGAGGCAGTACCCTTTCTCTTTGCATGCCAGTCAACCAACAACATCATCAACAGGGCAGGTGACAGGGCAGGGCAGGTGACGAGGCTCAAGTCAAGGCACCCATCATCACTCCAACCATGGCAGTTCCTCAACCAACTCAAATGAGCAAGTGCCAGGTGAAGAAGAGGATCAGGCTCATTGAAACCTGCCTCACTCATGCCATGACCACCATTGAGGAGAGCGTGGTCACTCCAACTTCACTCAAGGAGGCCATGGAGCTGCCTGAAGCTGCACACTGGCTTAAGGCTGCCCAGGACAAGTTCAACGCCCTTTGGCAGAACGACACCTTTGAGCTTGTCAATCTGTCAATTGGGAGGAAGGCCCTTGAGAGCAAGATGATTTTCAAGCTCAAGCTACATGCCAATGGGGCTCCAGAGTGGTTCAAGGCCAGGATCATTGTCCAGGGGTTCAACCAGCAGCCTGGTGAGGACTACTTCACGACCTACGCCCCAGGCTCCACTACAACATGCTCTGCTACATCCTTGCTCTTGCCATCCTGCTGGATCTTGAGATCCACCAAATGGACATTGACTCAGTCTTTCTTCAGGCTGATCTTGACAAGGCCATCTACATCAAGCAGCCAGCCAGCTTCATTGATGCCCAGCCCCAACAAGGTCTGGCGCCTGAAGGAGAGCCTTTATGGCCTCAAACAGGCGCCATTGGTGTGGAATAACCTGATCAACCAGCACCTCAAGAGCAAGGGCTTCCAGCCACTTGAGGCTGACCCCTGCATCTACATCTGCTGGGAGGGCCACAAAATTGCCATCATCACACTCTATATAGATGACACCATCATTGTCATGCATCCAGAGCTCCTTGCACAGACCAAGGCTGTCCTCAAGGAGAGGTTCCCAATGAAGGATCTGGAGGAGCCAACCTCCATCCTCAGCATTGAGATCATTCAAGACTGGGCCAAGGGACACTCCAGCTCAGGCAGGGCAGCCACATAGCCGCAATCCTGAAGATGGCCAACATGTCTGAGTGCACTGCTGTCTCTACTCCTCTTCCAGTCAGCATCCACCTCAAGAAGGTGGAGCAAATGAGTCATGAGGACTCTCTGCTGCCCTACAGGAAGATTGTTGGCGCCCTCCTCTACGTGGCCTGCTCCACTCAGTGGGACATTGGCTTTGCTGTGGCCTACCTGTGCCACTTCTCCAGTGGCTGGGATCAGAGCCACTGGAAAGCACTCAAGCACCTCCTGCACTAACTTCATGGCAGCTGCCACAAGATGATCACCTACAACAAGTGCTACTACAGTGGACCTGCTTCTCTCATCCCCACTGGCTACTTGAATGCTGACTGGGCCAGCAACTGTGATGACAGAAAATTGATCTCTGGCAATGTCTTTCTCCTGGAGCTCAAGGAAGCAGAAGTGTGTCACAACCTCAACCTGCGAGGCTGAACTCTACATGCTGTCCCTGATGGTCCAGCAGGCCCTATACTACCAGTGCTACCTGGAGGCTTTCAAGATTCCCACCACTCTGCCTGTCATGATCTACTGTGACAGCCAGAGCACGCTCACTGTGGCTGAACAAGAGCAGAAGCAGTCCTTTCATCCAAACCTAAAGCACCTCTCAATCTGCCATCTACACATCACAGACAATGTCAACCAGGGCCACATTCTGTTGGAGTCAAGTCATGACTCCTCTCTTCAGCATTTCTCCCTTCATTTTCTTTCACGCCTCTATGTGCACATTCCTTTTATGTACCTCTATGGTACCCTCAATAAACATCTTCTTTCTCATCCAACTGGTTATGGGCCCACAAGCCTGCCTGTAAATCAACAACTTGAAGAGTTTCTACACCAAGCATGTCCCTCAAGGATACAACTGTCTATGACAAGCTCAAGGCCAACAATTGGGAGGAATGGGAGCAAAACACTCTCAATCTCCTCAACACAAAACATCTTCAAGAGTACACTGAGGTCAACTATGGTCCAGCCATAGAATGCACCAAGGAGTACCATCACCTGCGCCAACAAGAGGTTCTTAATTTGGCCATTTCTTCTTCCTCCCCCTCATCTTCCTCCAGTAAGGACTCCACGCCATCAATTGAGGGCAAGAAAGCTACCACCATTATCAAGAAAGCCTCTGACAAGGTTATGGACCTCATGGTGACTATCAACCTTCTACACTCTGTGAAGGGAGATGGCATGCCAGAGCAAGTCCAGTGACTCAAGATTGAGCTGGCCACCACAAGAGAGAAGGTCACTGCCCACACACACACACTTCTCTCAGCCTCTGTCAGCAAAGGCCTCAAGAGCTACGTGCAGGCAGTGATGAAGGGCAAGCCAAATCCCTATGTGCTCTGGCACGCCCTCAAGGACTGCTTCCACAACAAGTTGCTCAACCTGCAGGCAAATCTGCGGTGATTCAACCTTGCCTGCAAGGAGAGTGATGAACACATGATGGACTACATCATGCATCTACAACAGCTATGACTCCAGGCATCCACGCCTACCAGCCCCATCAGCAGCAACACCTTCCTTGCACAACTACAGGCCAGCCTACCTAGCAAGTTCAACACCACCCAAAGCACCATTGCGAGCTATCTCAAGTCACATGGCACCATCAACACCCAGACCATTGACCACATCTGTGCAATCCTACTAGACCACAAGGTTGTTCTTGAGAACCTCCATGCTGCTGACTCTTCCACTCTGGACCAACACACCCAGTTCCAGCCATTGAGACCACGATTGTCCTCACACTCCCAAGTTGCTACCACAGCACAACAACACACGCTACACCCAGCATGACAGCACATCACATCAACCTTTGACGTCCTCACACAACATGGATCAATACTGCATGTTCCATCAGGCCCCTGGCCACACACTTGCCAACTGCAATGCTGCCCAGGCCGTCAAGGCCTGTGAAGCCCCCACCAACAAGAGCAGAGACACAGGGAAGTGTAGTAATAGATGGCGTCAGACAAAGAGCAATGGCCTTGCCACTGTCTCCACGACAGCCTCTGCTGAGACTGTGCATGCCATGCACCCTTCAAGCTCCTCTCCTGCCAGCGTTGCCTCCCTGTCTGCTGCTGCTGCAGATGCGCAGTGGCCAACAGAAGACTACAATAGTGACAACTGCCTCAAGGTCTCCAATCGCATGCAAGCTGCAGCACCTGCGCCCACACCTCTTCCCCCTCTACCACACAAACCCTTTCCAGCCCCCATTGTGGACACAGGGTGCACACTGCACCTCACAGGACACTTACAGCTCCTGCACAAGTTTGTCCCGCATTCTCTGCGCAGCATCAGTGTTGCCAATAACAACAAGGCTGATGTGTCATCCCAGTTATCCTGCCCTATGCTTACTCAGCTGTTGATTCCTCCCAGCTCTCCTGCTCTGAAGCCAATAGCTCAGAGCGCAACTGGCCCAGCTTGAAGAGCACACTGGACTGCTGCATGTGGTAAGAGCTTGCCTGATGTCCTTTCAATAGTATTGGAAGAGGAGCATGTCATCTCTGTGCCTGCTGAGGAGGCCACGCCTAAGTGTTGCAGTAAGTGAGAACAGAATGGTATACACCTCAGCTTTCAAATAATGCGTACACCAGCTGTTCCACAAACAGGAGGTGGAAGCAGTGGCCAAGTGGAACACCTGCATGGCAGAGGAACACTAACTCTTCAAGGGTGATCAAAAGGTGGGCCCCTTGTTTGTACTGCCAAGCACATGTCCACATGTGCGTGCGTTTGTATGATTATGAAATAGGCTGATGTGAATGGTGATGGTGGTGACTGATCTTCCATTTTTTGTATCATTCTTTTGAGCTGTGCAGCTTGGTTTTACTTTGTTGTTTTTTCTGTACAACTGGTGCTTGTTGTTCCAGTGAGATGGGTGTGCAAATAAAAATAGTTGCAGACTGTACAATCTTGTTTTGCAGGGATGAAGGAAAGGTGAGCTTTGTGCTGGTCAATGGAAGAGTGTTGGGGACTCCTGACTTTATTGAAGGCGCTTATTACAAATGCCCACAGCTGTCCACACACACGCATTTTGCTGTGTTTTGTCTTCATGTGTTGAATATGCTGACCACACGCCCAAAGCCATTCTTGACATGAGCACAAGCTGAGGCCAACTCCCTGTTGTAGCTCTGTTGCTCCTGAGTGAGGGTTTGTGCACCTTCAAGACGAGCTGAGTGACCCTTAGGGAGTGAAAGTGTTGTGATGAATTTGAGACTGTGAAAGCCTGTTTTGGCCATAGGAGAAGTGGTTGTTGGCAAGGACCAATGCTCCTTTGAGCTTGGTCTCAAGGAAGTCTTGTTGAAGCTTGAGGAAGCTCTCCATTGAGGATCTTGGGCGAGTACCCACCCCACAGCACATGAAACTGGCTGTGCACGTTGCTCAGCACCATGAAATGCTGGCTGGGGGAAGAGAGGAGTTGAGCTTGTAGCTCCACACAGGGTTCTTCTATGAGACTCAATTCACTCCACTAAGAAGGTCAAGCTCACAGGTGGTCAAGTTGCCCAATTGAGCCATGGTTTGTGCCCACTCCTTGTGGACAATGTGCTTGCCCCAAAGAGGAGGCTCCTTGGCAACAACAAAGGCAATGATTGAGTGAAGGACCTGTGTGGGAATCCTCTTCTCTACTTGCTGTGTAACTTGCTGCTTGGTGCGACTCATGGTGTAATGGTGTAATGCAGAAATCATGTCAGCCTTGGTTTTTATTGTGTTCTCTGTAGTGTATGTTTTACTGTGTTTTTCATTGGGATGTACACCTCAGTTGGATCGCTGCACGGGCAAAAGGCGTGTGAAGTTTGTGGGTACAGCTGGTGGAGAGCAGTCCGTGCTCCTCAGCTAGGTGCCCAGGGAAGCTTACCGTTGTTCAAGGCTCACGAGTAGGTCTCGTGTGCATGCTGATGACTGAGTGCTCAAAATGCACACAAAAGGCCAAGCACTCAAGTGTCCCCACCACCACCAGTTGCCGACCTGGTGTGACACGAGGGAGAGTGCCATTAGCATTCAATCTTGAAGCGGTCGCAGCAGAGGTACTCAACGGAGGGCGACACACGAAGCACATGCATCAGCAGTGGTCACGACGCCAGGTGGGACTCTGCCCAGCAACCTGGCGAGCCATGGAGGGTCGTGTACTCGTCCAAGTGAAGGCAGTGGCCAAGCGCTCGTGTGAGGAGCTGGTCACCTCATATCTCAGCCAGAAGCCTGAGGATGTGCACCTTGTGCTGCGCGGCGACTTCGGCTGGTCCCAGCGGCGGAGTGCGAGCGCAGGCGTGTATGTCCTCATCGATGCTAGCACTGGAAAGGTCCTCCATCAAATTGTCCTCACGAAGCGCTGCACACGCAAGATCCGTGGGAGAGAGGTCATCATCAGAAAGGGCAACTACTTCGGCACATCGAAGGGAATGGAGGGAGAAGCGTTCCGCCGCATGCTCAACTGGCTCAACGAGAGGAAGCTGATGCCGTACTTCAAGGTCATGGTCTGCGATCAGGACAGCTCGGTCCTCTGCCAGCTGCGGGAGGACCCACGAACGAAGCATGTGCTTGTCATGCACGATCCTGGCCACACAAAGAAGAACTTCGACAAGGATCTCAGGAGGGTCTTTGGGCTCAGCAAGAGATACGAGTACCTTGCTGAACGGATCGGCCGGTGGTTCATGCGATGCCTAAAGGAGGCGCAGGCCTTCGTTGAACAGCACATGTATGAGACCAAAGAAGCAAAGGATGCAGCTTGGCTGGCTGAGTTCTGCCATCGCATGAGCTGTACCCGCACACACTACTTCAGCCTTCTCTGCTCTCTTGGGTGCCCCTGCTACACGCCAAAGGACACAGGAGTTCAGTTCCAGGCTGGTGCTGAGGAGGGGAGCAAGGATGGTGCCGAGGAGACAAGTGAGAACGACGAGGAAAGCAGCATGCACCTTGACGATGGTGAGGCAATCAAGGAGCTCCACACGGCAGAAGAGCTTGAGGAGCACGAAGAGTCAGACAATGACGAAGGGCTGGATGATGACGAAGAGTCAGATGATGAGCGGCTCTACACCACGACCACTACAACCACCACGACCACTGCGACCACCATGACCACCACCGACGCACCAACGTCAATCTTCTCGTTGCCGAACGAGATGCTCCTGCACATCATGAAGAAGCTGACCATGCCCCAAGACTCCTTCAACTTCGCGTCCACACATCGTCACTTCTGGGCCATCTTCTGCCACAAGTAGTTTGCTCTTGATCACATCTTCGTACTCGCCAAGAAGAAGGTTACCTGCGTCAGACGATTGAGGATGACCGTGCGGTGGTGACGGCTGCCATCACTTGCATTGATTGCATCATCGAGCGTGCCAGAGAGTTCGTGCACCCGTACAACACCTGTGGGAACGAAAACATCAACCACTGTCGCACCTCTGAACTCCCTAAGTCAGTCTTCTTCGGTGCAACGTACACACTCCGCGCGTGGCTCTCCGTCCTTCGGCGGAATCTTGACGGTCCTGGTGCAGCACAGGCTGCCGTCTGGCATGAGCTTGGCCTTCCAGTCACGTCGATCCTGCAGATGCGGTGGGACGAAATGGACAAGCAGCGGCACAACGCACGGAAGCGTCAGTCGTCTCAAGCAGCACACGCACGCACTCTTGAGTTAAACAAGCAGAACGGCAAGCTGCGGCAAGAAGAGCGCACAGCATCGAAGGCGAGGCGTGATGAGTACCGTTCTGGTCCAGACAAGACAGCTCTCTACACATTGGAGTCCTCCTTGTCTACCCCTCGTCGCCGCCGCCAGCCTGCACTAAGACCCTGCTGCACTCACCGCGGCCACTGCAGTTACAATGCAGGGTAAAGGGTTAACAGCTGCCCTTCGCCACTACGTCCTGGTTCTCAAGCATGCAGGTGAGACTGCTGATCAGCAGCGCGAACGGCTCCGACAGCATCTTTCAACATACCACCCATCATCAACTGCCACCGCCGCTCCTCCTCCATCGTCAGCCGCCACCGCCGCTCCTCCTCCATCATCAGGCGCCACCGCCAGTCCTCCTCCACCATCAGCCACCACCGCTCCTCCTCCATCATCAGGCGCCACCACCAGTCCTCGTCCACCACCAGCCACCACCGCTCCTCCTCCATCGTCAGCCATCTCCACTCCTCCATCAACCACCACCGCCACTCCTCCATCAGCTGCTGAGCGCCGAAGAAAGAAGCCATCCCCGCATCCCTCTTCACTCACACCACAAGATGTGAAGAACGTACGAGGACTGGACTTGGAGGAGGCCATGAAGTACTTCAGCCTGCCGAACAAGGTCTCGCCGAAGGAGAAGGTCAACCAGCGGCGAGCACGTCTGCAGGCCTTGCTCAACGACCGCACAACACAGGAGCACACAGTCAGCAACGTGGGCGCACCCCAATTGACCGCGCATTCGGCCTCGGCGAGGAAGCGCCGCGCGACGGAGGCACCACATCCTCTTGGCGATCCCGCACCCCAATCTACGGCACCTTCGGCCTCGTCGAGGAAGCACTGCCACGTTCTTCTCCCTCCGCAGGTGCCCACGCTGCAATAAAGAATTTTAAATTCATGAATTTTCGTCGCACAGGCTTGATGGTCACAGCCAAAACAAGCGAAAAGACCAATTTCCTCTGTCGGATGGGCTACCAATAGGACGATTGTGAGCAACAGAACGGCCCACCAGTGACGCATTCCCGACAAGCGGCCTTAACCAAATGCAGGTAAGCAATGTACATAGACAGTCTTCTTCGGGGTTGCCTTCATTCTTTTCTTGGCCTTAGCTGTTGTCGCGTCTCCTTACTGTTCCTTCGCTTCTTCGCCTTGTTCGTCTTCGTGGCCGCCATCGCTTGCTGTCCCCCGAGCGCGCTTCCCCTTTGTCTTCTTCCTTTTCTTGGCTTTAACTGTTGTCGCCTTTCCTTCCTGGTCTTCGTCGCCGTCATCGTTCGCTGTCCCCCAAGCGCGCTTCCCCTTGGTCTTCGTACTGTTCTTGGGTTTAGCTTTTGTCGCCTTTCCTTCCTGTTCCTCCGCTTCCTCCTCTTGTTCGTCTTCGTCGCCGTCATCGTTCGCTGTCCTCCAAGCGCGCGGGATAACCCAGTTGTCCTTGGGTGTCCCCTTGCCCGATTTCTCGGCTTGTGGGTCGTCCACATGCTCACTAAGGGCCTCTGCGGAATGCTCTCCAAATAGGGCCACCCTTGCCGTCGCGTCGGCCAGTAGAATGGGCTGCTTCGGATTCCGCGCGTTGTGGTTCGAGACGGCCGCCCGCTGCGGCCCGGTCCAACCGCGTGTGCAGATAATGACCCGCACGAAGCAGACCGACCTGACATCCTGCTCAAGGTAGGTGGTCCACTTGCGCTGGAACCGTTTGGATTGGCCTGTATACATCAAGAGAGAAGGTGGGTGGGTAAGTGTAACCCTCAGTTTAGGGAGATGTAGCACATGCCTGTGGGCGTCCAGCCTTGGGTAAACAGCCCGTGGATACCTAAAAAGGGACAAACAGTTCAGTGTGTGAACAGTTGTTAAAAGGGTGGAGATGGGCATTTGTGCGGAGTGGGACGTACTCGTGCTTCGTATTGCGCCATCAAACTCCTCGCTGTCCAGCTTAGCGTTGGTCGCCTTGCTTTGAATTGTAACCAGGCAGTAGTCTTTGCTCTCGTTCGACGCGAAGAAGCAGACGTCCGGCATCACGATCCCGTTGCGTGGCAAGGTGACGTGCCACAGTGGAGCGCGGAAGAAATCGGTAGAGTCGCCGGACGGAAGATCGTCGATCGAAGCGGCTCTCGTTGCGTGCACGGTCATGCCGTCAAGAAAATCCCCCGGCGTCGACGGAAGACCCCACGCGTTGAGTAGCTTTCGAAGAGGTTGGTTGCACGCTTTGATGATTTGATTGGCGATGGCTAACTCGGCGATGTTGCCGTAGCTGGTGCCAGAGGCTCGGCTGATCTCGCTGGCGATGAATCTGTCGCACAGAGCATACGCGTCGGGTTTATCCGCCAGGCTGTCCAGAAAGTTCCTCACTAGAGGCTCGACGACGTCCCCACAGCTCTTCTTGTTTTCGCCTGGCACGTAGTTCTGCACGATGGCGAAGCCAGCCGACACGAGTTTGGCCATAGCGCTCGAGAGGCAGTTGATATTACCACCACGGAGGCGGTGACAGTAGTAGAGGAAGTGGACGAACTCGTCGCCAGTAATAGGCACGCTCTCGGCCTCGACTTTGATCGACTTCGTCTCCCGTAGACTCACGAGCGCTTCGTCGAAGACATTCTCGACAACGTCGGCATTGGCCTCCACGTGCGCCTTCTCGATCCTATCGAGTAGAGGGGTGTCGCGAGGCTCGTCTCGGAAGAAAGGAAGAAAGCGGTCGAAGAAGAAGCCTGGCCGTCCGCACCACACGCTCATCATGGAGCTGACCGCCTCACGTTCGTCTCCGTGGATGCGCCTTTTCTCGATGGTCTCGATGACTGTCAGCAGATCCTCGCACGAGAGCATCTTCTTGAGATACACTCGTCTGATGCGGGTCTTGGCTCGAGAGTATTTCGCGGTATCCATCAACGGTTCCCAGACCGAGAAGTAGGTCGAGGTGAAGATGGTCACCTGATGCGCGCCAGGTCGCTGGAGGTAGTCCTGGAGTACCCACCGAACCCCGGAGAAGAGCGTGGTCGGCCCACACTTGTTGTATCGAGACCCTTGTGGCGCACGCTTCCTTTTCCCCTCTGTCGCCAGCGTCCTGTCGCAAAACTCATGCCGTTGCCACTCCAGCACGTCTTCCTGCTTCCGCTGCTCGTAGTCCGAATGGAAGAGCATTCCGATGGCTTCGTTTAACGGCATGTGGCACTCGTCGATGGCTAGTGTTGGTCGATCCAACTCGAGAGAGAGTGCGTCGTGCCGTTTCTGGATGGCTTCGCTAACATTGTGCTGAAGGTCGTTGTCGTCAGCCTCCGTTAAGTCATTTCGGAGCTTTTCTACCTCGCCATTGAAGAGATCCCGGACGTAGAGTTGCCCGCCGTTGAGGAGAGAGGCGTTGAAGAGGCGGATTTCTTTTTCCACCTTCTTCAGTTTGTTTGTAACAAACAGACGCTTCTCGTGGACATCTGTTCTCACCAAGTGGCATATTATACGTTAGCATCTCCATACACATCCGAAACACATGTGGTTGTGGCGCGGCAAGATCTTAGGATGCGTACTCTTGTATTCATGCGCGTATATCATGTAGGAAAGGAAGAAAGCTCGAATGTAGAGCATTACCCGACTGTTACACGATCGCCATTGCACGAACGAGGTCGTATCAGTGATCTTGGCCTTCTCCTGGTTGACATAGACAAGCAAACGTTCATAGACCACGTTGCTGTTGTCTAGACGGATGAGGATGAGCGGGGTGCGCTTGGACGCTTCGAGCAGCAGGCGGGTCTTGCCTGATAACAAGAACAACCCACAAGGCCATGCAAATTACCATTACTACTTGAGGACAACCCATGGTTACACATACCCATCATGGTGGCCTGCACAAGACCGATAAAGACGCGATTCTGTCCATGCACCTTGCGGGCATTGTTGACCTTGGCTACAAGATCATTCACCCCCTCTTGTCCGAAGTACCACTCCAAAAACAGATCGTTGTCCGAGGCGAATTCTGCTGCCGATTCACGGATGCCTTTGATCGGCGAATCCTTGCTGGCGGCCGGTTGATGGCTTGAGTCGGAGGCAGCCGATTGGGATGGCGAGGAACTGAGGTCGTGCAGTGAAAGGCCGTGCTGCCTCGCTAAGGCTCGAATCGTTTCGATAACTTCTTCCTTTGTTGTTGGTGGTGTCTCCATCTTGAGCGAATACAGAGAAATAAAATGCGATGCGCCTTTGCTCGCGCTTTTCGTCAAGCTTGTCGAGCTGCTCGGCTGCCCCTGGTGCGGCAACATTGGTCTTGAGTGCGTCGGCTGGCGCGAGGCAAACGGCGGCTTCCGAACGACGGTCCGTTGTGCAAGGCATCCATGTTGTCCACACCACGTACTCATCGCGTACTTGGCACGCCAACGAGATTACGACCATCGTTCGCAATGCTGATGCTGGTACCTAGCCACTCCTATCATGTGCTTGCTTGCTCCCGCCGCTCCTCACTGTTGCTGCGCTCTGTGCCTGTGATTGTGTCTCACACAGCAAATTCGGAGGGCGGGATTGTGGCGCGGGTTCACATCCTCAGGACACAGCATCTGGCGCAGCATAAGCTACAGACATACAAGGGCACGTCATCCACTGCAGAAGGTGACGCCACTGAACATGCTCTCCTACTAATCAAGGTAATCTCTCTAGCCATCTCTTTCTCCTCGCTCACTGTAAAGGAAAGACTGAAGCAGCGCCACTCACATCTTGTATGTTGCAGGAGAGTGGTGTGATTGTGACCTCTGTCACTGCTGATGGAGACGAGGCCATCCACACCCTCATCCCCACAATCTTTGGCAAGGACGTGTTGTGCCACTGAGATCCCAACCATTACGCCAAAGGGCTGGAGAAGAGCTTTGCGGCCCTCGTTGAGCAACACCCAAGTCTTGGTGAGGTGTCAAAGAAGCTCAAGTCCCACTTCCTGATTGGTGCATGCTCACCCGCTCCACCAACACCTGTCCATCTGTCCCAAATAACCAAACTCAGTGGTGTGATCACAATCTGCAGGCATAAAGATGCACACCAGGAAAGTGGATGGCTTTTGTGGGCACATGCATGCCTTTGTGCTTCACATCACCTACCAGGACCACATGGGCTGTCACCACCCACCTCAGCCACCCAAGGACACCCCATCACTCAACCATAGGGAGCACCCTGATGCTGTGGAGGCAATCAAGGCATTTATCAAAGGCTACCTGGAGGACTGTGAGCAGTACTTGCACAGCTACAGCACCATCCTGAATGAGTGCATGAATGGCTCCTTTCATAAGCAAAACAATAAGGAGCACAACTGGAGCACATTGTATGGACCACTCACAGATGCCAGAGTCCTGGAACAAAACAAAGGTATAGTTTCCACTCCCTTTCACCTTCTCTTGCTCCTCCCATCCCACATTTGTGTGACACTCACCTTCAGCATGTCAGTGTATGCAGGGAGCAGGGTGCTGCTCAATATCTTTGAACATGGTGGCTTCACAGTCTCTGATCACATGAAGGCTCACTGGGCCACCATTTGCAAATCTCATGGCAAGCAAAATGGACATAAGTCCTCTTCTTCCTCATTGGCACCTCCTCGCATTCCCTGCACAGCAGTGGGGTGTGGGAAGTACTACTCAAATCACAGCAACATGCTTGCACATGCCAGCTGAGCCCATCCATCTGATACTTCAACAGCAGCACCATCTTCTTCCACATCCTCTGCACTCTCTTCTACCATGCCATCATCATGGCCCTCCATCACCACCCCTAGCATCACTGGGAGGAAGTGAGGGCGATCACACAAGACAACATCTCCAACCAATGCCCCCTCCTTGAAACGGCACCAGCTTGCACCATCACCAACAACATCTCCATCAGCCACTCTATCATTGTCATCACTGCTGCCATCCCTCACCACCACACCAAGCATCACTGGGAGAAAGTGAGGGCAACCACACAAGACAACATCTTCAACTGATGCCCCCTACTTGAACTGACACCAGCTCATGCCATCATCATCTCTCTCACCTACTATGTTGTTGTCAATGTAATCTTGTGCTCCTGGCTTGCTTTTTGCTGGGTGGACTCCTGAGAAAATAAATGAATTAGACTTGTGATGTGGCTCCATGTCATCAGTACAACATACTTCAAGTTTTTGTCTCCCACCCCATCCCCTACTGCCTGCATTCTTCAAGTGCCAATGGGGTGGCCACAGTCCCATGGTTCTTGCCACCAAAAACAGGCCCCAAACCATACTGCCCCCTTAAGGGAGAAGTATAGGCGTGCCCCCTCCCACAATGAGTCACAGACTTCTCCAACCAAGAAGGTTGTCTGGTGTAAGCACTGGCAAAGCAAAAGTCTGCCTCCTGCTGCCCAATCATGTAAAGGTAAAAAACAGCACACAATACCATATTCATACTCACCTGCAATCTATATTACCTACAGAGACAAGTGTGTCATCACCATTATGTTGGGCACAACATGCCCTGCAACATGCCCTACATGACCCACAACATGACCCACTACATGCCCTACAGGATCTACAACATGACCCACAACATGCCTACAACATGCCCTACATGACCTACAACATGACCCACAACATGTCCTACAACATGCCCTACAGGATCTACAACATGACCCACAACATGACCCACAACATGCCTACACACTCACACAGCAGGACAGCTTCAACTTGTAATCTTCCACTCATCCTCCGACTACTCCCTCAACAGCAACATACACCAGCTACAAAGAGCGTCTTGCTCACTTGGCTGCACTCAACAAGCCTTCAGTGGAAGAAGCAGCAGCTGAGCCACAAGTCACACAACTCTAGACTCAGCTTGCAGCCCTCCACCACCGCCTCTACAATCTTGAGCTGATGTCTCACAACACAGAACAAGCAGAGCGACGGCCCCCTTTCCATGACAAGTAAAGGAACACTACCATTCCACAGCACTGTGCAAAAAGGATGGCACCTGCCACATGCAGTAGAGGAACTGGCTGCTGGCTTGGTCCCCTAGAGAAAAGACCAACACAAAGAGATTGATATCACACTTGTCTCCTCTTGTTGAAGGAAACTTTGTCATCGGTGCTTGGACGGTGCTGGTGGAGAAAAAAACCTTTTGGACCACGTGGCACAATGACCTTGCGTGATGGTGGGAGGAAGCATTTCAAGCTGACATTTTTTTTCTTCTACATGGGAACGTCTATCCTCGACCCGCTAGCGAGCGCGCTCTAGGCGCTGGCGCCAAGGGTCTCATAGTTGCCGCGCCTGTTCTTGAGGACTCGGACGACGAAGTAGATCACCAGCACCGCCAGAAC
>JANDJZ010000483.1:30000-42879 GCA_027943245.1 Acanthamoeba sp. SK_2022b
GGCATGCATGTCGACAGCGGCGAAGAAATGGGTGGCCCACCAATCCCTCCTCTGATTATCCCAAAACGCGGCCAGCTCCGCCTCCTGCGTCTGCGGCAGTGAGTGGGGGAGAGAGAGGGAGAGGGAGAGGGAGGGTTAGCAGAGATGTCAGTCCCATCCGCCGCTACTCTTCACTTGTCCGGCAAGCGGCACGCATGAGCCAAGGCACACGCCAAGTCGACCTACCGGCGAGGTGCTGTGCTGGGCCAACTGTGTAAACGACTGCCAGAGGAGCGCCCACAGGGACTCGTCGTGAGGGATGTGCTCGACGAGGAGGGCCACCCTTTTGACGGCCTCGACCAGCGTCAACTGGCCTACCCCGATGCACACCGGTATGAGGGTGAGCTGCTCCCTCCCCCCCGCGCGCGCAAATCCCGATGAAGGGGCAGTACCCTTTTCGTGGAGGTCGAGCGTGGCGGCTAGACCTTGCATGGAGGCCGGGTCAAGTCGGAGAAGTGCGTTGGCGTTGTCGACGTGTGCAGCGCGCTCGCTCAGCTTGTTGGACACGTCGAGCAAGACCCTGTGCACAGCAACAGCAACGGGAGAGTCCAAGTAGGATCACGTGAGACGAGCTTCACGTGAGACTGAGTGTGCGCACACAAAGGATGGACCATCTCCTCTTGAGGAGAAAGAGAGAGATGAGAGAGGACTACTGGGTTGTATGAAAGGAGGGAGAACCGGTGTCCATGCGGGTCTTGAGGGTGCCGCTGACAGTAGTCTTGCACGAGCTCAAGTGCTGTGGCGACACCTTCTGTTAGCAGCACCATCTGCGGCGCGGGAGAGGGCGATTGGGGAGGGGTGTAGACACAACACAACACAACACACAACACACAACACACAACACACAACACACAACACACAACACACAACACACAACACACAACACAAACACGAGTCAGTTTGGCTTGGAATTTAGTGGGCCTACAATACTAAAACGAATGGGCGGATGGACGACAAATAAAAAGTAAATAAACGTTTATATTTATATAAAAAAAGGACTGTGGCGGGTACGCTGGTGAGATAGTGAAGGAGCACTGGGCCTTCGTGAAGGCTGACGGCCACCTCGAAATGCCGCTTAGCCTGCATGAGCTGCTTGTAGCTCTCGCTGGTCTCTTCTTCTCCTTTTTCTTCTTGTAGGCCTGTAATCCCCTCTGCTCAAATGCACGCCGACATTGATCAGTTATCAGAAATGGGAACAGGAGCAGCACCAGCATCTACCACACACATACACCACACACACACACACACACACACACACACACACACACACACACACACACACACACTCTCTCTCTCTCTCTCTCTCTCTCACACACACACACACACACACACACACACACACACACTCTCTCTCTCTCTCTCTCTCTCACACACACACACACACACACACACACACACACACACACACACACACACACACAGCACGCAAGCACACATAACATCAACACACACCACCACCCACACACACAGCACACCACCACTCTCAACAACCACAACAACACATCGATGTACCTCGAACTGCAAGTGAGGTGGAACACAGGACGAATTGAAGTACCCCACAGTACGCGCCAAACAGCGGATTCTCACGGAAGCCTGGCATGATCAGGAAGCTATACGCCCAACCACGGAGAACAATCTGCTTAGCTGCTGCTGCTGCTGCTATGTTTGGGGGGGGAGAGCAGTGGCCTACTTTTGTAGAGCGTCGTAGGCCTCATGCCACCGCGATTGGGTGGCCAAGGAAAAGGCCTTCTCCAGCGCCAGCGCGCCCGCCTACTCCTCGGTGATTGGGATTGAGCAAGCCCGCCGCCGCCACCGCCCAAGGGTGGTCAGCTGATCATGTTCCCGGTTGCACGAGGGAGGGGGGGAGGCGTAGATACGTGGACGGGGTAGGCGTGGGCGAGGTGCTGTGCGAGCTGGTGGGCCCCGCGTGGTGGCTGCGTGTTGCGCACGACCTCGAGGCCCACTCGCGCGCTGAGGTCTCGCAGGTAGCGGGTGTCGCCCGACTCCAGGCCGTAGGGCGTGGAGAGCAGGCGCGCCACCGCCTCCCAAGCTCCTTGGAAAGGGAGAACGGCGCCGCTCTCCTCCGTGGTGGTCCTGCCGCCGGTTCGCTGGCACGGGACGGCGGGAGCGGCCCGAACAAGCCGGCGGAGGAGATGCTGATGCTGCACGAACTGCTCCCGGCGGGTGCGCGCCCACTTCTTCCCCCGCTCGCACTCCGCGTCGTGCTCATGATTAACCTCCAACTTCTTCCGCTTGAAAGGGAACAAGGTGTCAAAGAGGCGCGGTGCACTCTCCGATCCCGACCGGAGGTTCAACAGCAGCGCGCTCATTCTAAATCTGATGTGCTGTTGTCAACAGCTGCAAATGTCAAAAAAAAGACCATAACAATTAATTGTTATCATTTTCCTTTTTATTTCCATCAATTTTCCCTGACATTCACGACCAAGAGAACAAGAGGCTGATTTCTGGCTGCATTCCACACAGAGCTGCAATAGAAAGAGACACATGCGAGCATAATAGCGTTTGCTGGTTTCTGAAACGCAAGGAGACATCCTTGTTTTATGGACTTGGAAGACGAAGATACAACCTTATGGCGTCCCATTACAACTGTCCGCCTGGCGGGGTACCGCCTCGCACCGCGACACCTTCCGGGTGCGTGTCCCGAGCTGTTGCAGCTTTTCATTCTTTTGGCCGAGGAACAAATCAATTCCACCCTTTCATCCATTAACGGCCTTTTGCCGTTTGTTTATTTTACGTTTCTTTTTAGTGGTACTAACCCTGAGCTGGCCACGCAGACTGCCACCACCAACTGCAGTGCCGCCAAGGCAAACTGCCGGCGCAGCTACAACAGCACCAACAAGCTCGCCATACAACGCGCCGACCTGCAGTGTGTATGTGACCTCTCTCTCTCTCTCTCTTTTGTTTGTGCCTCCTCCTGCTCTCGCTCGTCTCCTCTTTTCTTGTCAAGTCTTGTTTGCGCATGCGAAGAGAGGAAGGAGATGCCCGGAGGTAGTGACAGTACGCGCGCGCGCGTGTAGGGGAGGCAATCATGCTGCTGCTGCTGCAGCTGCGGTAAGGCCTATCGTGCCGCCTCTCGCGTCGTTGCGTCGGCTACGCGAGACCGAACGACCGCTGGACCTCAAGCATCGTCTGGCCAAGCGAACCACAACTGACGGAAAGGCCAAGTATGTTCTCCCTGGTGTCCGCGCGTGTCCGCGTGCGTCTTTTTTGCAGCTCACTGGTCTAATCTCTGGTCTAACCGTTCGTCATGGCCGTGTTGATGATCGGTCAATCATTCGCGTGCACGTACTTGGGTGGGTTGTGTTTGTTATGACACCAACCAACCAACCAACCAACCAACCAACCAACCAACCAACCAACCAACCAACCAACCAACCAACCAACCAATTCGGGTCGGGTTCAACAATGCCTTAAAGGCCGCTGATGCTCCCGGCCATCGAGGAGGCCATGCCCAAGGACCTACAGAAGAGGCTGTCCCGTCGGCTGGTCGAAGGCAACAAGCGGTACCCTCCCCGTGCCCGCCCATGAACGAGGAGCCGTGTGTGACGCGAGGTGTCTCTTCCTTCCCCCCCCCGTCTGGACAGGTACTCGTACCTGCAACAGGACTGGAATCTGCTCTTCCAACAGACCATGGAGCTTCCTTCAGAACAGCCTCACCAACGCATCCTCAAGGTGCAGAAGCTAATACAAATCCACACCGAGTTTGTCACCGTGCGACCACCACCTCCGCATCTCCCTTCTCTCTCTCTCTCTCCCCCCCCCTCTCTTTCACTCCGGGTCCAATGGCCACAGAGCTGGTTGACCCACGGAGCAACCGATCCATTTCCAACACTTGTGTGTGTGCGTGCCGACCAGGTGGCCGAGGTGCTCGGGCGCCAGATCATCGAAGAACTCAACCTCCCACCGGAGAAACGGACGATCACGCCCGAGCAGGGCATCGGCGAAGCAGGCGGCACCAAGTACATCCTCGTACGTCGCACGTCCTCGCGGAGCATTGGGCAAGATGTGTCTGCGCTCACGCAGGTCCTCCTTGCTCCTCTCTCTCTCTCTCTCTCTGTATTCCCTACAGGCCGGTTGCTTCTTCAAGCTCCAGAAGGACGTGCACGGCCTGTACGGCGGCGAGAAATACTCGATGAAGGCTACCTCTGCCGAGTTGCGCAACATGAAGGTACATCGCAACACACACACACACACACACACACACACACACACACACACACACACACACACACACATGATGGCCATGGTCGACTGGTTTCCTTTGGGAACGACGTTCATGCGTTTGCCGTGCGGCCCCTAACCCCCCCCCCTTGATGCTTTCGACCACAGGCCATCTACGAGAGCGGCATGGAAGGGCTGTGCCTGCCACTCGTGGCCATGATCGACTACCGCGGCTATCGACTGCTCGTTACCTCTGTGTACGCGCCTCGCCCCGCCTCGCCTGGGCCCTCCTCCCGCTCCCCCCTCCCCTCTCCACCGCGTTAACAGCGGCTCCCCCTTGCCCTTGCCGTTGTCGGTGCCGGGGGCGCAGCCTCCCGCTCGGTTCCACCACGCAGCAGTGGGGCTCGTCGGACGGCGGGGTGACGTTCTGCCACGACCGGGACGCGTGCCAGTTGGTGCGGCGGCTGGGCGACAAACTGCACCTCAAAAAGCACCTCTTTGCGCGGCCCGAAGAAACGATCGAGCTCCATGGCCCCATCGACTTTGAGGTGCACCCCCCCCCCCAAATCCCTCTCCTCCTCCGCGCCTTGGCGTGCTCCCAGCCCGTACCGCGAGCGGGCGCGCGCACGCGTTGGCACTCACGACCCCCCCCCCGCGTCTGCCCAGATCCACAAGGGCAAGGACGACGGGCGCTACTATGCGTTGGACGTGGCTCGCCTCATGCCCCCCACCGCTCCTCTCAGCCAGGTGCCCGCTCCTCTCTCTCTCTCTCTCTCTTTCCTTTACTTTTCTGTCGAGCAGTTGCTGCTCCGCGCGCGGTGTACGCGTGGCTCCTTTGTCGCTGATCCACTCCACGCGCTCTCTCCCGATTTTCGGCGGCAACGCAGGTGCACGCCGTGCTGGTCCC
Source organism: Acanthamoeba sp. SK_2022b (assembly GCA_027943245.1). Taxonomy (NCBI): domain Eukaryota; phylum Discosea; order Longamoebia; family Acanthamoebidae; genus Acanthamoeba; species Acanthamoeba sp. SK_2022b. The sequence continues at coordinate 35,129 of JANDJZ010000483.1, forward strand.
GCAGGACGTGAGCAAGCCATTGGCGCAGGTCTACGTGCACGAGGAGGCTGGCTCATGGCTCAAGGACGCCCTCGACAAGATCGGGGTGCCCGAGGACGAGGTAACGGCCGCGGTTGTGGGTGGGGTGGGGTGGGGTGGTCACCGCGCCATCATCATCATCATCATCATCATCATCATCATCATCAGAGAGAAATGAGTGGCGCGATCGCTGATGGGCATGGCGGCACTTATCGTGCAGGCGTGTGTGATGGAGCACGAGGACAGCTGCACGGTGGTTGTCTACAAACCAGAATACACACCACCAGCCGATCCAGTCCCGGTACACCTTTTGCCCATCAGTGCACGTGGTGGTGGTGGTGGTGGTGGTGGTGGTGGTGGTGGTGGTGGTGGTGGTGGTGGTGGTGGTGGTGGTGGTGGTGGTGGTGGTGGTGGTGGTGGTGGTGGTGGTGGTGGTGGTGGTGGTGGTGGTGAGTACGGAAAGCGCGGAGGTGAGAGCCTTCCATATGAGCTCGTGCTCGTAGATAGACTTCTTGCCCGTGGCCCGCACGAGGGTGGTGATGGTGAGTACGGCCTCTTGCGCCAGCCTGCTTTCGCTGGCCTTGAAGAGCTTGGCCACGATCTGCACACTCGTCGGAAACGGGGCATCGAGGTCGTCGCCTCTCCGTGAGTACACCTCGCGCAGCCCATTCAGCGCCGTCCTGATGTTGCCCACGTAGCGCAGCAGGCGACAATTGATAATTTTGGGACATTATTAGTCATGATAAAATTATTATAATACGAAGTAGTAAATGTACAATTATTTTTTTAATACCTTATTTTTAGGTGTTAAAAATAAGAAAGATGAAAACATAACAAAAAAAAAACAAAAACAATAAAGAAAAAAAAATAAAGCCCACTTTTTTGAAAAAAAAAAGTGCGTGTGTCCAAACACGAGAAGTGGGGAAGTGATACAGCTTCGCGAGGAGAGGGTTGGCCTTGGCGGTGAGGGCAGTGTGCAGAGCGTCGACGAGGGTGAACAGTTGGCGAGTGGGCACGTGTGAGTGAAGGAGAGCAAGGCTGGCAGCCATAAGCCGGCGAATGGGGGGTCCAGGCCCCAACGGGTGCGTGAGGGAGGCGAGCACGAGCTCGGCGAGCTTGGCCAGATGGGCACTCGCAGGACCTTCCTCCCCCTTCTTCTTGGGAGTCGGGTGCGTCTGTGCAATTCCGCTGATCACATCCTCCAGATCCCACAGCACCTCCAGCTTTTGTAGGTTCGTGTTGCGACCTTTGGCTCCATTCTCGTCAACGACTTGGTAGGCCTTGATTTTAGCCTCCAATTGCGGGAGGGTCATCGGCCCGGCCGTCTCATCCGTGTCGCCGTTGCTCATCCCGCTCCAGCTTGCTTGTTTGTGGAAAATAAAAAGAAAATGTTAAGGAAAAAGAAACGAGCGCAGAGGGTTTTAACCAGGAAAGCTTGGCAGGGTGGAAAAGACCAGGTGTCGACAATCAGCGCCCTTTTTCTCTCTTCCTCCTTCCCCTCCATCCTCCTTCACGCCATGGCTTCCGCCGCCCCTGCCGCCGCGCCCAAGAAGAGCGTCCAGACTTTCGGTAGAAAGGTGTGTGGCTCTCGCTCCTCATCCGGACCGCGGTGACCGGAGGCAACTCACGCCAATTACTTTGTTGATGTTTCAATTCAGAAAACCGCTGTTGCCGTTGCCTTCGTTAAGGCCGGCCGCGGTCTGATCAAGATCAATGGTTCGCCCATTGAGCTGGTTGAGCCCGAAGTCCTGAGGTACAAGGTCTTCGAGCCCATCCTCCTCCTCGGCACGGAGAAGTTCTCGGGTGTGGATATCAGAATCAGGGTCAAGGGTGGTGGTCATGTCTCGCAAGTCTACGCCATCCGCCAGGCTCTCGCCAAGGCCATCGTCGCGTGGTACCAGAAGTGTACGTCTCCAATGCGCCATTTTTGTTCTCGTTGCTTTGCCCTGTTCTCCATCTTCTCGCCCTTCAGTGATGTTTTTAAAAAGTTTGAGATCATATCGCTATATATGACACATTTTTCCTGAGATTTATGCGTGGCCGCCAACGAGCACACTGGTCTATGGCACTTTTCTCACACGTTTTCTTTTGCAGACGTCGACGAGGCCGCCAAGAAGGAGATCAAGGATGTCCTCTTGACCTACGACAGAAGTCTGCTGGTTGCCGACCCCAGGCGCTGCGAGCCCAAGAAGTTCGGCGGTCCTGCTGCCCGTGCCCGCTACCAGAAGTCGTACCGTTAAGTGCTGTGTTTGTCCTTACGACCTTATCCTCATTCTTCTCCACATAAAACAAAAGATCAAACCAATGTAAAGCTGTTGCAGTGTTCTCCTTTCTTGGAGTGGCGCTGCGCATACACGGCAGCTGGAGGAAGAAATACTTGGCGAGTTGTGGAAATGAGTTACCCAGGGTACAGAAAGGGAGCATGCAGTAAACAGCTGGAAACAGGTATGAAGAAAGGTAGGAGTTTGCTTCCAGAACAAGTGTTTCAAGAGCACAAGCAAGCAGGCTGCATTAGGTTGGGGTGCAGAAGACTAACATGATAAATAAGTGGTGGAGTGTGGTTTCTTGCTTGTATAGATACAATGCAGATTGGCAGTTCCTTGGTCTAAAACCATAGTCCAATTGCCACTCAATCCTTCTTTCTCTTTTGCCTCAAGATTAATTGCTATCTAACGACTTGATGGTGGTGCAGTAGACATGTTCATGAGCGGTTGGGGACAGTGTGAATGTTCCGTTGCAGCCTCCGGCTATAGCAACCGGAAATTTCTCTCAAACACAAAGAAAGTAGGAAAATTAGGCAGCGAGCTTTTCGTGCATTTGCCGTCATCTCGTTCGTGTGATCTGTGCAAGCCTCGCAACCCCACCCACTATCAGTCCTCCTCTGTAAGATGAAGATTATCGACAAGATCAATGCCGCCATCGAGGAGAAGCGCACCATGTTCTCCTTCGAGTACTTTCCGCCCAAGACCGATGAAGGTAAATCCGGCCTACTTTTAATTTCTTTGACGCCAATCTACTTTTGATTTCTTTGACGCCACTCCATTCGATGTTACGCAAGATGGCAAGCTTCAACTTCACAATTTTACCTTTCAAATTTCTCATTTCGGACCTAGCGCAATTAAATCAGTTTTACACCACATCCAATGCAAGGTGTGATCAACTTGTTCGAGCGACTTGATCGCATGGCGTCGTTCGAGCCGGAGTGGATTGATGTGACGTGGGGTGCCGGCGGCAGCACGGCGCAGAAGACCCTGGAGATTTGCGCAACGGCCCAGAAGTATTGTGGTCTGGAGACTATGATGCACCTCACCTGCACCAACATGCCTCGTTCCGAGATCGACGACGCCCTCCGTCAGGCCAAGGACGCCGGCATCCACAACATCCTTGCCCTCCGTGGCGGTACCCTCGCCTCTCCTCCAGCAGATCTCTGCTTCGTCCTTCGACGCTTAACGCTCGCGTCTTCTTCGTTTTGCGTGTAGACCCTCCTCGTGGCGAAGAGTGGAAGAAGGGTATGGGCTCGTAGCTTTATTTGCTCGTTCTACTTGCTCCTCGTGTTTCGCAAATCTGTTGGCGTTTGGACCACCCCACGCACAAAAGGAGAAGGCGTACGTCGCTAATCGTGTCTGTCCTATCCGTGTGTGTGGCTCTCAAGTCGAGGGAGGCTTTGGCCACGCGGCCGACCTGGTGCGCTACATCCGTGCCGAGTATGGCGACTTCTTCGGCATCTGCGTTGCTGGTGCGCGACCGACCACACCCCGCACACAGAATAATGCCCAATTGCGGGCCACGTTTTATTATTGTTCTTCTTATTATTCTTATTATTATTCTTATTTTATTTTCCATTTTTCCTGACGCGGGTGGCGCGTTCGCGGTGCGTGGTCCGCAGGCTACCCCGAGATGCATCTCGACTCGGAGAGCCGCGACAAGGACCTCGAGCATTTGAAGGCCAAGATCGACGCCGGAGCCGACTTCATCATCACGCAGCTGTTCTACGACACCTCGCTTTTCCTCAAGTTCGTGAAGGACTGTCGGGCCATCGGCATCAACTGTCCCATCATCCCCGGTGCGCTTCCGCTTTGCCCGCGAGCAGCTTGCTGGCCGGCTGCCCGTTTGCTTACCATTATTTTTCTATTTTATTTTATTTTTTATTATTTTTTTTCAAATATTTTTTTCTATTTGGTGGCGGAACGAGCCAGGCATGATGCCCATCCAGACCTACGGCGGATTCAGGCGCATGACGAGCCTTTGTAAGACCTTTATCCCTGAGCACATCAACAAGGTGAGAGACTACCCCCCCCCCGGTGCTCTGCTCTTGCGCATGCGCGTCGTAATGGGGGCCACTAAACGGGATTCTCTACTCGCGCAGGCTCTCGAGCCCATCCAAGACGACGACTCGGCGGTGAAGAAGTATGGCGTGGACCTGTGCGTGCAGATGTGCCGCGACCTGGTGGCTGCCGGCACCCCCGGCCTCCACTTCTACACGCTCAACCTCGAGAAGGCCGTCACCCAGATCCTCGAGGACCTCGACCTCATCGCCGCCTCGCGCCCCTCCCGCGCCCTCCCCTGGCGCTCCGTACGCCTGCCACCTCAGCATCGGCCACTTTTCCTTTTTTAGCTAATCTCCCCCCCCCCTCTCCACCAATCGGCGCGCAGTCCGCCTACACCAACAGGAAGGAGAAGGAGGACGTGCGCCCCATCTTCTGGGCCAACCGACCGCGCTCGTACATGTCCCGGTACGAGCGGTCACGCGCGCGCGAGAGAGAGAGCCTGCGTTCGCCCGATCTGACCAACGAGCCACTCCCCCCCCCCTCTTTCCCCTCTCCCCCCATCTCTTCCAGAACGGCGTCGTGGGACGACTTCCCCAACGGCCGGTGGGGCGACTCGCGGTCGCCGGCGTTCGGCGAGCTGAAGGACTGGCACTTGGGCTCGATGGCGCCAGCGAGGAGCAACTACAGCAAGCAGTGGGGCGTGGCCCCCGAGAAGGTGGAGGACATCATCAACGTGTTCGTGGGCCACTGCGAGGGCAAGGTCACCCGCCTGCCGTGGGTCGACACCGCCATCGCCGCCGAGACGTCGGTCATCCAGCAGCAGCTCCTCAAGATCAACCGCGCCGGCTTCCTCACCATCAACTCCCAGCCCCGCGTCAACGCCGCCGACTCTTCCGACAAGCTCTTCGGTTGGGGTGGCCCTGGCGGTACTGTCACTTCATCATTGCTTGTCACACGACACACACGACACACACGACACACACGACACACACACACACCACACACACACACTCGTCGCTGATGGTTGGATGGATGTGTGTGCGCGCAGGCTACGTCTACCAGAAGGAGTACCTCGAGTTCTTCTGCTCGCCCGAGAACAAGGACAAGCTCCTGGCCCAGATGGTCAACTTCCCCAACCTCTCCTACCACGTCGTCAACGTCAAGGGCGAGTCCGTCGCCAACACCAAGGGCACCGCCGCCGTCACTTGGGGCGTGTTCCCCGGCAAGGCACTTGCCCTCCTCCTCCTCCTCCTCTTTACCCCCCCCCCCTCCTCCTCTTCACGTTCTCAGCGTGAGGCTCACCCGATGGGTTGGCCCTGGCCGGTCTTGTGTTGGTGGGCGCGAGCAGGAGGTGGTCCAGCCCACGGTGGTGGACGCCGCGGCGTTCCTCGTGTGGAAGGACGAGGCCTTCACGCTGTGGGAGACGCAGTGGGGCAACGCCTACGAGGAGGGCTCGGTCTCCCGCCGGCTGATCAAGGAGATCCACGACACCTACTTCCTCGTCAACATCGTCGACAACAACTTCATCTCGGGCAACCTGTTCGCCATCTTCGACAAGGTCATCGATGCCGCCACGCCCAGCGTCGTCTAGACGATGCCGCCCCAGAGCCAGCCCCTTCCCCCCCCCCTTGCGCTCATGAACTGATGTGCAGTAAGGCCACTCGCGAGTCCACGCAGAGCGCTCTTGTTTTATACACCTGTTTTTTTGTAGCACTACACCACTCTCTACGTTGTTGTTGTTGTTGTTGGGTTGTTTGTTTGTCCTCTTGTTCTTGTTGTTCTCGGTTGATGGAAGCTGCAAGGTATCGCATACTGGGCCTCCTCCGGTTTAGTGGGCGCCGCCGCCGCCGCCGCCGCCGCCCCTGCCACCGCCGCCGGCGCCCGCTCCGGGTTCGCCGCCCATGGCCTTGATGCAGCAGTACTGCACCAGCGTCGTGCCTGGACCCGAGCGTTTAATATTATTAAATCGTTAATATATATGTACATCTATTTATGTACATCTATAAAAGTAATACACTCAGGAGAGGTAGTAGGAGGGGGGGGGCAAGTACCCTTCCACATGGCCTCAAGGACTGCGCCGCACTCCGCAAAGCAGGGCGAGCAGCAGGAGAAGAGGATCCAGAGGAAAGCGCAGAAGCACGAGATGGGGAAGACCAAGATGGCAATCAACCCCCACAGCAAAAACGTAACAAGCTTCATCCTCTATATCAACACCGCCGGTGAGGTCTGTTTGTTGGTTTTGTTTTTGTGTTGGGTGCTGTGGGTCGCGTAGAGGAGAGTTTGTGGAGCGACGGCGAAGTCCGCGTTACTCTAAGCTCATTCATTACCCGCAACTCCTTCCACCAATCAGCATTCAAATCAGATCGCTCCTTTTCCTTGCCATTTTCTTTCTTTGCCTTGTTGTGTTATTGGGATCTGATCAGATGCAGCAGCGAGGATTGGCAAGCTTCCACCAGTGGTGCCGCAAGGTGGTTTGTGTGGGCAGGTAAGTTACACTGAAAGCTTTTCTCCAAGTTGGAGTGCGTCTTATGCCTCGCCGTAATTATATTTATTTATTATTTATAAAGAAACTACGCCGAGCACGCCAAGGAGCTCGGTAACGCCGTCCCGCAGGTACCCCGTACCTGCCAACGCAAACCACAAACCCTCCCGCACTTTTATTATTCGCTATTTATTTTAAAACCTTGTATAATATTTATATATATCTTCATATATATTACACAATCGCCAGTCGAGCTGGGCCTCGTGATCGGCAAGCGAGGCCGCGACATCCCCGAGTCCGCCGCCATGGAGCACATCGGAGGCGCGTCTGGCTTTCTCTCTCTCTCTCTTTCTCTTCTCTTTCCGCTGTTGTCGACTCACTGGGGGCGCGCGCGCGCGTTGTCGGTTGCTGGTGGGACTGCGCGCAGGCTACGCGTTGGCCATCGACATGACGGCGAGGGGCCTCCAGAACGAGGCCAAGAACAAGGGCCTGCCCTGGACGGTGGCCAAGGGCTTCGACACGTTCTGCCCGGTCTCCCGCTTCATCGAGAAGGCGGAGCTGCCCAAGCCCGAGGACACCACCCTCTGGCTCAAGGTCGACGACGAGCTCCGCCAGAACGGGTCCACCAGGGACATGATCTTCTCGTACGACCCACCTGCCCGCTTGGTCGACACTCTGATGATCGTCATGGACGACGACGAAGATGGCTGACGGCGCGTAACTTTGTGGTGGCGCGGCTGCAGGATTCCTTTCCTGGTGTCGCACATCAGCAGCATCATGACGCTCGAGGAGGGCGACCTCATCCTCACCGGTAACTCCGGCGTGGCGATGGCGGGATGGGATGGGGTGGGAGCGGGCCCTCTTCTTGGTTTTGCGCCTAACTGCTCCGTTTGTGTGTGTGATGTGTGTGATGTGTGTGATGTGTGTGATGTGTGATGTGTGTGTGTGTGTGTGTGTGTGTGTGTGTGTGTGTGTGCTGTGTG
>JANDJZ010000484.1:0-41467 GCA_027943245.1 Acanthamoeba sp. SK_2022b
TGGTGTGGTGGTATTGTGGAGGTGTTGGATGGTGTTATGATGGTGGTGTGGTGTTGTGGTGCTGTGGAGTTGTTGTGGTATTAGTGTGTAGCGTTGTGATATTGTGGTGTTATGGTTGTTGTGGTGTTGTTGTGGTGGTGAGATTGTGGTGCTGAGTGTTGTTGTGTTGTGTTGTTGTGGTGGTGGTGCGATTGTGGTGATGTTGTGGTGGTGTTGTGGTGGTGGTGTGGTGGTGTTGTGGTGGTGTTGTGATAGTAGTGTTTTGGTGTAGTGATATTGAATCCGTAATGGTGGCCCTAGCCAAAAAAAAAAAAAGAAGAAGAAGAACAATATCACAGCATCCTAACAACATCATCCCCACATTACCACACTACATCCTCATTACCACATCACTACAACATCACAACGCCATCATAGCAATGCCACACCCCCATCACACCGCACCAGCACCACAATACCACAACACCACAACACATGCCAACTCCACTACAACATAACCACACCACACCAACACCACTACAATAGCACCACATCCCAATTACACAACAATTACACAGCAACACCACCACAACATCAAGATTACCACCACCATCACCACATCGCCACATCACCACAACACCACAACACCACATCACCACGTATTGTGTTGTTGTGGTGGTGTTGTATTGTGATGTTGTGGTGCTGTTACAGTATTGTGGTGTTGTGGTGGTAATGTTGTGGTGAGGTTGTGGTAATGTTGAGTATTGTGATGTTGTGGTGTTGTTTTGTAAACTGAGTGGTTGGGAAAATGAGACACTGAACAGCACCTGTCGCAGAAGGTGTCCTAAATGTCTACAGCTGCATGACTGCTGATTTGACTGTTGAAAACTGTAGACTCTTTGAGAACACTCTGTTTCTCCAACAACAACAACAACGCCACAACAAGGCTTGTGTTGTTGTGGCGTTGTTGTGAATTTAACCAGATTTAGACCGTAACAATTGTAATTTCAAGTTTACAATATTTTAGGTAGGGTAATTTTATGTGCAAATAAAATGGATTTTAATGAGGTAAAATTCCTCATTTTATTGAAGTAAAAGTCAATGGGGAGGTGTAAAAAATGGAGGGTCGTTTTTTGTGTTGTGAAAAATGAAGTTAAATATTGGTATTCATGCACCTCTGTCACCACAAAACATGTGATGTTGGAGGTCTTCTTGGCATTTCTCTCTGCTCTTCCATCATGTTTATGAATGCAATGCTCATGCACCTCTGTCACCACAAAATTGCCTGCATGTGATGTTGGTAGTCTTCTTGCCATTTCTCTCTGTACCATCACGTATGTGTACTCACCTCCTTCACCACAAAAAAGCCTGCAATTCGGTCATGTGTGGGCATGTGATGTTGGAATGACATTTTGCTTGCTATACCATCACATATGCATACACAATGCTCATGCACCTTCTTTCCCACAATTACACCTTCTATGTTGTCATGTTTGGGCATCACCCATTGGCTTGCAATACCATCACAAAGGCATGCACAATGCTCATGCACCTCTTTTTTACTACAGATGTGCACTCAATCTAGTCCTGAATGTGCATGTGTTGTGAGTAACCTTATCACCATTTATTCTCACCAGTCTATCTGATACATATGTGCAGAATTAGGATGTAGCCCTCAATAAAATCATTGCATATCATGGCAAGGCTGTGCATATGCCTGGACAGTGGCAACAGGCTTGGGAGTGCCCATGGATGGGATTACAACATTAAGGTCAATGCTGGTGAACATGGTGCAAAGCAAAGAGCATATGTGCATACTTTTGTGATGGTATTGCAAGCCAAAATGGTACCATGATCACCCACAACACATGCCCAAACATGACAACATTGAAGGTATAATTGTGGGAAAGAAGGTGCATTAGTATTGCGTACGCATATGCATTGGTATAGCAAGCATAAATGTCATGAAGACATCCAACAGCACATGCCCACACATGACCAAATTGCAGGCTTTTTTGTGGTGAAGGAGGTGCATGAGCATCGCGTATGCATACATGATGGTAGAGCAGAGAGAAATGGCAAGAAGACCATCAACATCACATGCCCACCCTTGACCAGATGGAAGGCATTTTTGTGGTGACAGAGGTGCAGGAGCATTGATGCAATGGTATGGCAAGCATAAAACCCAAGAAGGCCACCAGCACCACATGCTAACACACATGCTCATACAGGACCAGAAGGCAGGTTGTGATGTGTGGTGAAGTGGAGCTGCATGAACACTGCACAAGTGGACTTGATATCATGCCATCAATGAAGCAGCTCTCACCTGCACATGCACGACAGTGCAGCATCAAGAGGTGAAGGAGATGAAGAAAGTGCAGAGCATTGAGTTCTGTGTGCAAGCAGCAGCATATGAGTAGACAGCTGACATGTTTCAGCAGCCAAGGTGCCATGGACAGTCAATGTTGTATGTTGGTGATTTGCTCCATTCACCAGTAACCAGCCACCATGGTGGAGCTGCTGCAGAATTCATGAAATCTAGTAGTTATGCTGGATTGAAAAGTTGACATTTTTGATATGCAATTAAAATCACTTGTTATCTTTGGATTTGCCCAAAAAATGAGTTGGCATTTTTCACCAAAAGTAATTTTATCTTTGGAGATTTGGAGTTAAAACCTATTTTGAGGAGCTAAATCGTGAAATCATAATCAATTTTAAAATGACTGGACCTCTCATTTGATAATAGAGGCGGTTACCTTCTGCAACAGGTGCTGTCTATAGAAAACGAGTCAGTGTCTGATTTTCCCAAACACTCAGTTTTGTGGTGTTGTGGTGCTGTTGTAGTAGTGTTGTGGTGGTGTGATGATGGTGTGGGGATGGTGTGGAGTTGTAGTGTGGTGTTGTCATGATGGTGTGGGGGTGTGATGCTGTGTGGTGTGGTGGTGTGGTTGTGGTGCGATGGTGTTGTGGTGATGGTGTAGTGAAGGTGCAGTGCTGGTGTTAACGTTATGATGCTGAGGTTGTGGTGTTGTGATGTGGTGGTGGTGATGTTGTGGTGCTGCTGTGGTGGCGTTGTGGTGGTGAGGTTGTGGTGCTGTGGTGCTGTGGCGGTGTTGTGGTATTGTGGTGATTGTTTGGTGCTGGTGTGGCGTCGCCATAGTGTTGTTGTGATGGTGTGGCAATGTTGGTGATGGTGTGATGTGGTGATTGTGTGGTGATTTTGTGGTGTGGTAATGGTGTGGTGCTGCAGTGTAACATCACCACACCAACACCAAAGCCAACACCACTACATCACAACCACTTCAACACCATAACATCACCACAACACCACCACACCACCACACCACCACCACCACCACCAGACCTCAACATCACCACAACACAACACCACCATACCAATTACACCACAACATTAGCACACCACCACAATAATCACAACACTATTTACACTACAACTTAACCACAGCACACCACCACATCACAATATCACCACATCATCACCACAACAACACCACACCATCGCCACAATACCACTGGTAATTGTGGTGTGGTGTTGTTGTGGTGGTGGTGGCTGTGTGGTGATGTTGCTGTGCGTGTTGTGGTGATGTGGTGGTGTGGTGTTGTGGGGTGGCATTGTGGTAGTGTGTGGTGTGGTGATGTTGTAGTGATGGTGTTGTAGTGGTGTGGTGGTGTATAGGGTGCTGTTGTGGGGGGTGATGTTGTGGTGTTTTAGAGGTGTTGTGGTGTTGTGGTGTTGTGGTGGTGCCGTGGTGCTTTGGTAGTGTGGTGCTGTGGTGCTGTGGTGGTGTGGTCCTGTTCTCTCCCACTTCATACTCTACTCTCACGCCAAAGACTACAGGTACCACACACTCTACCTCAAGCACTACTTGAGGACATCACATGCAGGAAGGAATGGCTACACAACTACATCAGCCTTGAGGCCAAAGGGCACAGTCTACTGCTCAGTGATAACTTCAAGTGCAAAATTGAAGGACTCAGAGTTGTACATGCAAACGTGCGGGTGGATGGAGTCAAGAAGGCAGTAATGATTGCAAGAGTGCTCTACGCACCAGGACTTGCAAAGAACCTCATCTCCACAGCCATGGTGATGGCCAGAGGGAACAAGGTGCAAATCAACCGCTCAGGAGGCAGTGCGTTTGACTGCAAGGGTTTAAAGGTGCTCCAAACACTACATGGGGGAACGCTAGTGCTACCAATCAAGCTGATCCAACCTGCACATCCCCAAGTGAATGTGATTTGATAAAACTTCTCACTAGACCAGCTTCACCACCACTATGGGCATGTCAGCAAGACATGTCTATGTGCCCTGGTCAAGTCGCTTGGGCTGGTACATGCAGGAGGACCGCTCTTGCCATGCAACATGTGCACTTTAGCAAAAGCAATGACTGCACACTGCTAGAGATGGTTAGGTGCATGCTTCAAGACGAAGGGATGTCCTTCGTCTTGAAGCATGTCAACGAAGTACTGGGGAGAAGCTGCACTTATGGCCTGCACAATTAACAACCAACTACCTACAACAGCAACACCCCCCTCAGCCAATGGTCTGGTGAGAACAGATTGCACATAGATATCAGTCATCTACTCCGGTTTGGCCAACACATCAAGGTGCTCACCAACCTGGTAGGTAGAAACCAGCTTGCAGACCAAATGTGTCTTGGAATCTATCTCAGTCCAGCATGAGCCAACACCTTGCATCACTGGATCCTGAAGAATAAAGTGTTAGAGACAAGGGACCTGTTGTTTAATGTCCCAGAGGGCTGCACACTGGAAAGCTGCCATGTGAGATGAGTACAACATGATTATGGTGAATGGTATGTTCAAACTTCCCTCCCCCCCACTGGGAGGAAGCTCATTGACACCAAGTGGCTGTTCAAGATCATGTGCCAAGCAGATGGCTCAATTGACTGGTTCAAGGCCTGCTGGATATCGGTTGGATGTAACCATCATGGCCTTTCTCAATGCCACTCTCCCTGAGGAGAACTACATGTGTCAACCTGAGTTTTGTGGACAAGGGGTGATTGGACCATGTCTGTCTGCTATGCAAGAGTCTTTATGGGCTCAAGCAGGCACCAAGAGTGGAATTGGATGCTCAATGTGCACCTGCATATGTGAGGATTCATGCTGATGTGTGTTGACCTGTACATGAAATCAAGTATGAAGGCAAGCACGCAGCCTACGTAGTGGTCTACGTCAATGACTGTGTCATCTACGCACCAGAGCAGTCTGTGCCCAGTATCAAGAAAGTGCTGCACAACAGAGTCAAAATGATCAACCTAGGCATCACAACTTCAATCCTGTCACTCAGTACTCTAAGCAACAGTCGTCACTCTGGAACACCAAATGAGGTAGGACTTAATGAGCTCCTAGCACATTAAGGCATGCCTCAAGTTAGAGTACTCTAAGCAACAGTCATCACTCTGGAACACCAAATGAGGTAGGACTTAATGAGCTCCTAGCACATTAAGGCATGCCTCAAGTTTAGGAGTTATGTTGTAGCACTGTCTACAACAATATATTCAACAGCAATAAAACCAGAGATAACCCTGTTCTCTCTCACTTCGTACTCTACTCTTCACACACAGCGTATATCACAACAACCATCACCACTACATCACCACCACACCAACACAACACCATCATTACAACACCATCACCACACCACTACAACACAACCACAACATCACCACCACCACAACATCACCACACCACTACCACACAACCACTACAACACAACCACAACATCACCACCACCACAAACATTACCACAACATCACCACACCACTACCACACAACCACTACAACACCACCACAACATCACCACCACCACAAACATTACCACAACATCACCACCACCACACACACCACCACAACATCACCACACCACCGCCACAACATCACAACGCCACATCACCACAACTCCATAACTACAACATTGCCACACCACCACACCATCACCACAACACCAGCACAACACCATACCATCACCACAACACCAGAACAACAGCACCACACCACCACAACATCACCACACCATCACAACCATAGCACCACAACATAACCACAACATCACCACCACCACAACATCACCACCACACCACTACCACACAACCACCACACCACTACAACACTACCACAACATCACCACCACCACCACAAACACCAGCACAACACCATACCACACCACAACACCAGCACAACAGCACCACACCACCACAACACCATCACAACCGCACTACAACCACCACAGACCCTGGGAGGGGACCCCTTCCAGAAATTGGGTGAAGTAATGTAGTGTTGTGGTGTTGTGGTGTAGTGTAGTGTGGTGACTGGGGAGAAAATCAAATTGGATCAAGTGATCGCTCCACTGGGGAGGTTGCAGTTGGGATTGGGCTGTCCAGCCTTGCATACAACTGATGAACAAACCACAGACGGAGGTTTATAGAGCGAGGAGGCGCGTGGTGGCAGTCAAGTTTTTCTTCTCTCACACGTTCACACGAGCGTCTGAGAGCTGGCGACCCAACAAGACATCCATGCACAAGGCAGTAGGACACCATGCGGAGCGACGACGAGATGCGAAACGAGGACGGACAGGCCCAGCCAGGCGCATTCACCAAGCAGCGTGGCGGCGCAAGACGGCGCAAGGGCCCAACTACTGTGGACCAACATCAAAATACTGGCAGAAGGTGAAGCTCCAGGCGTTAGCGAAGGAGGTGGGCATCGACACGCAGGGCACTACAGGGCAGATCTTGGACCAAATCAAGGTGTGGCGTACAGAGCAGGCGGACGATGGTAGACGGGGTCCCCCTATACTGAGTGGGCAGTCTAGTGCGGTGTGTCATTTGGAGGCGAGCCGTAGGCCAACAAAGCGCAGGCGTAGTTCACGGTTCAGCGACGATGACGGTGCGGAGGACGAGGCGGTGGGACGAAGACGTGGGCGAGGAAGGGGGCAACAGCGCCGACGACGAGTTGGATGAAAGGACGCCCCGTAGCCGTGCGAGGCGCAGAGCGAGCAGGGAGGTGTTCTCCACCAGCCAGGCTAACCAGCTGAGCGAGAGCTCCTGCAGAAGGTGGTCGAAAGTGATTGACCGATCTATCCTGGCGGAGGTGAGCAGGGCTGACTACGTCGTACAATCGGTTGAAGCGCGAGATGGAGGCCGAGCGCACGTGGCCCAAAGTCAAGCTGGAGGTGGCTAGAAATCAGCATGAGTACGATTTCATCGCGTGGGTGGGGCGCATTTTAACGGGGCGCGGACGTGGATAATCTGGTGGAGCTGCGGAAGGCGGTGAACAAGGCCATCGAAGAGCTGAAGCGGCGCAGAGCGCAAGTCATTACAGGCGACCGGGACGGCTGGGTGGCCGCGGCAAAGCTGCAGAGAACGGCGGCGGGGTCATTCTTGGACGATGAATTCGCCGAGGAGATCATGCGGCCGCACGGCAGGCGGCGTCGGAGGAGAGCTGGAAGACCGCAGCCAAAAAGAATTTTCGAGGAAAGGAAGGATCACATAGCCATGGGGCGGGCACGAACAGCGGATGGCCACAGGCGTCCAGCCCGCGACAGGGGTGGAGCAGCCCGGGCACGACAACGGCAGCGTGTGGGGAAGCGGCTGGGACCAACACGCAGGGCGGCGGCTGGGGGCAAACGACAGGCGGAGCAGCGACGGCGAGCGGAGCAGGCTCAGCACGCGGCGCAGGGGGCGGGACAGGAGCGGGAGGAGCCACGATTCCGGGAAGAGCGAAGATGGACGGCTGCTACACATGCGGCGGGAAGGGACACTTCGCACGCGAGTGCCCGAAGCGGTTCCAGTCATGATGGAGCCCAACACAGGAAGCGTGGATGGGTGTGTGAAGAAGATGAGAACGACGGAGAGGACCGAGGGCGGGAGGGAGGCAGCACAGGAGAGGAGGGGGGGAGCGGAGCAGACACAGGAGTGGGCGGAGGCGGCGCTGGGAGTGGCGGAGTGTATGAGCGTGGAGAGTGAGGGGACTGAGGAGATACACGTGGTGGGAGCGCTGGGGCGGTGCCTGGCCAGGAATGGAATGGCTAGGGATTGGGGCGACCGACCAGACCCTGTCGTGGGTTGCGAACGGCCTGCCGGTGGTGCCATGTTGAGGGAGGTCATTGAGGACCTGCGCACGTACAACTTCGACGACGAGCAGATGGCGTGGTTGGAGGTGGAGCTAGCACGCCTACTGCGACACGCGGCGATCGAGTGCATGGGCGAGGGCGATGAGCGCCTGGCTGGGATCAAGCTGGTCTTGCCAGTCTTCCTGGTGCTGAAGAAGGGCCTGAAGAAGTGGTGGCTAGTCATGTGACATGAGAGCAATCAACAAAGTGCTCGCGGACCGGAAGTGCAAGTTCGAAGGACTGGCGTCGGTCGTATGCTGCATGGGCAGGAACTGGTGGATGGTGATGTTTGATCTGGCGCAAGGTTACCACCATGTTGAGGTTGAGGAGGAGTCAAGGGCGTTATTGGGATTCCGCGTGGGACGCAAATGGTTCCGTTATCGCGTAATGCCGTTCAGCCTGAGGTGGTCCCTGTGGGTGTTCACGAAGATAGTACAGTGCAGGCTACAGGAGTGGCGCAGGCAAGGAGTGTTTGTGACGGCGTACCTTGATGACTTCGTGGTCTTGGCGCCGACGTGCGAGGAGCTACTGTGAGTATGGGACAAGGTCATTGCGCCGTCGCTAGCGCGTCTGGGATGGCAACGCAAACCGATGAAAGGGTGCTGGGAGCTGACGCAGGTAATGGAGGTGCTGGGCCTCATCGTTGACCTGAAAAACGGCATGTTCAGGGCGCTGGAGGACAAACTATGGCGGGTGGAGGAGCTGTGCGAGGAGAACAACAAGCTGTGGCACACCAGATGGGAACTAGCGCAAGTCATGGGTGTGGTCAACGCGCTATGAAGGGCGGTGCCCACGTGGGTGGCAATATATCTATGTGAACTGTACTGGATCATCGGGAGGGACTGAAAAGGGTGGAACTGATGGGTCTGGCTGTCCAATGAGGTGAGAGCCAATCTACGGTGGCTGCAGGTGAACATGTGCAAGCGGCAGGGAGGCCTGCTGTGGAGACTGTCGACGATATTGACAGTGTGCACCAACGCGTCAGGCTATGGATGGGTGAGAGGCTGCTTGTCAGAATGCTGCCAGGAGGCCAGGGGCGCGTTCAGCGAGGAGGAGAAGCTATGGCAGATCCACTGCAAGGAGATGTGGGCGGTGCTGGGCACGGTAATCGCACACCGCAAGCGCTTCAAGGGGCGACAGGTGGAGTTCCAATCAGACAATATGATGGTCATGCAGTACCTACAAGAGGGCGGCAGGCGCAATCAGTGGATGACGGCACTGGTCAAGCGCATCTGGTTGCTGATGGACGCAGTGGGAGCGAAGATCTACACGGCGGCATGGATTCAAGGCGCGATGGAGAACAGCTGGGCTGATTTCTTGTTGAGATGGAAGGACCCGGACGACTGGCGTCTGTCCAACCTGGCCAAGCAGAGGACACAGGCAGCGTTTGGGCAGTGGGACATGGACCAGTTCACCAACGACCTATCAGCGATGGCGCTGGTGTTCAACAGCCGCTTCCCGACGCCAGGCACAGCAGGCGTTGACGCGTTCACACAGGACTGGAGCAGGAGTAGTACGAGCTTGCTAGTGCCGCCTATGGGATTGATAGGGAGGGCGATCACGCACGCGATCAAGTGTGGAGCCAGGGCAATCTTGGTGGCACCAGCGTGGCCAGCGCACGACTGGTGGCCATTGCTCCTCCACACGAAGCTGCTGGCGTTGCCGCTGGGCGGCCCAACCGCGGTGGCCACGCCAGGCCCGTCGGGGAGGTTTCGAGCCGGGCAGGAACCCAAACTGGGAGTGGCAGGCGTTCTTGATCGACAGCGCCAAGGCAACGGGGTGGAGGACCTGAGGAGAACGGTGGAGGAGCTACTGGAGCGAGCGCGGGCGCCGGGCACTCTGCGTACCTACGAGAGGTGGATGCGCGAATTCGACGAGTTTGTTGCCACGCGGCCAGAGGCGTCAGACGGCTTGCTGGCAGATAGGCTGGGCCTTGTTTGTGGCTGAACTGCATCAACAGCAACGAGGTAGCACGGCGCGCGTGGCCGCGTGCGCGATCGCGTTTCGAGAAGCACGGGCAGGACGCCCGAGCCCGTTGACGGACCGACGACTAGCGCTGGTGCTGGACGCGGTGGAGCGCGAGTGGGCCAAGGTCGCGGTGCGACGCGCGCGCGGGATCCGTTCCCTGTGGCAGCACTGCAGGCGTGGGTGCGGGCGCACGACAGGCGATGGTCGCTGTGGACGGCGAGGGACGCGGCGGTGGTGGCGATGGGCCTAAGGGCGATGCGACGGGCGAGCGAGTTAGCGGCGCTCCAGTGGAGCAACATCACCCGCGCGCGGAGGGCAGGGAGTTGCGAGTGCGGATCAGACGCAGCAAGACGGACCAGGCCGCGAAGGGACACACCGTCTTCGTGGAGCCATCGGGAGGAGCATGCTGCCCCGTGCGACTCTTGTGGGACATTTACCGACCGCTGGCGGGCGGACCGCGAGGGGCTGGTGTTCCGGTCATGCACGGGGGCACTGTTGTCGTCAAGCGCGATCAGCTCGCTGTGCCAGCGGATGGTCGCTGCTGCAGGAATCAAGGCAGCGGTGTCATCACATTCGCTGCGCATCGGCGGCGCATCGGCGGCCATGGAAGGAGGCCTCAGCAAGGAACAAGTCATGGCGATCGGCGGCTGGAAGAGCAACGCGGTCGAAGGGTATCTACGAGCACGCGAAGGGACAGTCAGTGGGCGCATCGACAAGGATGGGACTGTGAGGGGCGCGTGACGCCACTCTCTGGTATGCACCCAACTTGGACCCTTGTGCATGTACAGTAGGGAGGTGAGGCGTGTAGGCGGGGCGTCGACACGCCTTGTTGGCGTGACGGGGGACCTAGGCCGAGGGATATAAGTCTAGTTGGCGGCCGATAGGGCCTAGGGTCCACGGCACGACAGGAAGGCGTGGTCGACGACGCGACACGTGGCGGTACGGGATTGGACGGGACGGAGGTTTATAGAGCAAGGAGGCGCGTGGTGGCAGTCAAGTTTTTCTTCTCTCACACGTTCACACGTGCGTCTCCCACCCACCCGCCCCGGGACGGGAGGGCGGCGGGGAGTATCAGCGCAGCCACCAAGTTGCGTTGCTCGCACGGCGTGGGGTGACGGCGACTCTCGGGGTGACTCTCACAAGGTCGCGCACGCGGAACGACCCGAGGGAGGGGTCCGTGCGGGGGAGCACAGAGGAGGCGAGGAGAGGAGGAGTAAGGGAGCTCACGCGTTCGATCGGGGTCAGCGGGGAGGCTGAAGCGACGAGGCGAACGGTGGGCAACCGCAGATCGGAGTGGTCTGGCACTCGGGAAGGAGCCTGGGGAGAGGCTCTGGAGGCGAGTGGAGATCGGAGGGGAGGGGAGGGCGCACGGATGAACTTGTACGAGGCCAGATAAACACCCAATTGGACCCTTGTGCATGTACAGTAGGGAGGTGAGGCGTGTAGGCGGGCGTCGACACGCCTTGTTGGCGTGACAGGGGACCTAGGCCGAGGGATATAACATGTTATGTGGCCTCTTGTGGCAGCTGTGTTGCTGGTGGCACTCGTCGCCGCTTGCGGCTGGAGGCAGCGTCCAGCTTCTCCTGGATTATAGGCACATCGCTAAGGGGTGGGAAAAAGTTGGAGTCAGGACAAAAGAGTGACAGGGAGTGTCGCGAGCCCTCCACAAGCCAGTTGCCATGAAGCAACTTGCTCGTGTTCAAAAAGGCAATGTCACCTGGCCGGAGGTGGAGCCTCGCACGCAGCTCAGGCACACACAACTCGCCTGACTCGAAGCTGCCAAAGGGCAGCACCGCACTGAGGCCCTCAGCAACATCGCGGCGGTCGTGATGCAGGCCGGCATCGGCGGACACGTTGAACACACATGCGTGGAATGGTCCGAACGGGCACTCCTCGCCAAGATCGACCTCGCTGTACCATTTTGCCAGGCCAGCAAACTCGCGATGGAACAGGCTTGACACGATGTTGAAGAGCTCAGCATTGGCAGCAACAAACTCTGCCGCACCTGGCAGTGAGAAGTCCTTGGATTTCCTCAACTTGTGGCCATAGGGCCACCAGTAGCAAAAGTGGTAGGCCGAGCCTGCTGTCTGGGTGCTCCTGCTGGTCCTGCCTGCACGCAGGCCCTGCTGCTTGCCATAAAAGGCCATGGCCGACTGGCACAGGCCCTCAATGACTGGCAGTGGCACAGCATGGCGGTGCACCTGCATTGCCTGTACACATGCATGACAACAAAAAACAAAAGCACACACAGGTGCCGGTCAGGCAGGCTGCTGGGGGCAAGCGTGGAGCTATGAGGGAGGGGGAGGGGGACACACCACACCGCCCTGGGGCAGCTCCCATCGCACAATGTCGTGTGGCGTGTTGTCATTGATTGTTATCCATGGCACAGACTCACCTGGCGCGACCACAAGCTGGCGCCATAGCAGCTCATACAGCTTTGCATCTGCGCCACTGCCCACTCGCCCTGGCATTGAGACATAGTAAATCTGTCGTGAAGGTGGTGTGAGGCTCCTGTGACAGCGGGGAGGGGTGGAAAAAGTGTTACATCACTTGGAGCAAAGCATGCACACATGCACACACGTAATGCACACACTGCAAACATCATGCACACATAATGCACACACACATCAACACAAGATGGAAGTTAGGCAGTGATACGCACTCTGGCTGGTCATTAGGAGGTGTCAGTTCCTCCATGGCAGTGGTGTCTGCAGCCATTGCTGCTTGCATTTCGGCTCGCTTGGCCTTGCGACGACGCTGGTATTCGATCTTAGATCACTTGCCCCGTCTCCCAAATCGCCTCTTTTGTTCCTGCTTCCTGCAGCCACCAAACAACAGCACATGTACACACACACTTAGCCTGCTCTGCTCTCGCACCATCGCAAGACGGCGCAAAAGCTAGTGAGCAAAAAGAGACTCTCGTTTGCACCATCGTGAGACGGTGAACTGGCGAGAGAGTGCTAGCATATAAAGAGAGAGAGAGAGAGAGAGAGGAGAGACTCTGATTCAAACCATTGTGAGACGGCGAATGCCAGATACTCATGTGCCATCGTGAGACGGCACAAGAGTGCTAGCAGCGAGGGCGGCTCACCATCGTGAGACGGCGCAAGAGAGAGGTTGCTGGAGAGGCTCTCCCACACCATCGTGAGACGGCGCCAGAGGCCTCCCCTCCTCTCACTCCTCCTGTTTCCTGCGCCATCGTGAGACGGCGCAGGAGATCAGGCACGCACACCCACATGTGAACCTTGGTTGCGCCTCCGCGCTCTCTCTCTCAGGCGCCATCGCAAGACGGCGCGCTCGAAAGAAAGAGCCCAGCAGAGTGCAACCAAGGCCCCTCGCTTCTCCCCTTCGCCATCGCAAGATGGCGTAAGAGGGAGATTGGTGTTTGGGGGGGGGGGGAAGAAGAAAAATATATATATGAAACTGACAGAGGGGAAAAAACATACGGAGCTGCGACTTCCATCGCTTGCGAGGGCTGGCTTCTTGGAAGTGGAGAGAGGGGAAGGGGGCGTTTTTGCCTCTCGCACACTGCTGGCGTTCTTGCCGCGCTGCGGGGTGCGTTGTTCTTTTTAAAAAGGAGTGCCGCTCCGTTAAAGGAAAAGTGTAGAAACAAGCCGTTGCCAATGCCGACATGCCACAGGGGCGGCGTCTGTTCTTGCTGTTCAATAGAGCAAAGAGCAAAGTTGGGCGTCGTGTTGTGGCGTGTGGCGTGTGTCGTGTGTCGTGTGTCGTGTGTCGTGTGTCGTGTGTCGTGTGTCGTGAGCATACAACGGTAGGAATGATGGTTTCGACGTAGAAGTGGTAGAGGCTGGTGGGGCTGGCGTAGTTGGCGTAGGGGAGGAGGGTGGCGGGCGAGCAGCCCAGCGTGACGTTGAGCTGGAGCTTGTCAAACGCCGCGTAAATGAACTCCTTCTCCTTCGTTTGGCTGCCCCGCGGCGTCAAGAAGTTGTCCGCGTCACGCTTGGCCAACGAATAAAAGTTGGCTGCACACGCAACACACGTTCAGTCTCGCGAGTGCGTGCGTGCGTGCGTTGTGTGTGTGTGTGTGTGTGTGTGTGTGTGTGTGTGTGTGTGTGTGTGTGTGTGTGTGTGTGTGCGTTGAGAGAGAGGAGAAAGGAGGCATACAGCGCGAGGTGTTGACCCACTCCTGGTGGAACTGGGTGATCTGATGGTCCTGGTCGATGTCAAAGGTGACGTGTCCGACCACCTCAAAGTATTTGCCCGACTCCATTGTGAACGCGTACCGGACGTGCCTGCAGAAAAAATAATCAAAAAACTGAAAACAATTATTACTATTGATAAAGAATATTCGAAAACAAAAATGGTGGGTGCATCGGGAGAGGCGAACCTGTGACCGGAGAGGAGCACGAGGGGAACGGTGGGCTGGGCCTTGCGCAGGGCGGCGTAGATCTGGCTCAGCTCAGGCGGAGTCGTTGGGTCGATGTGGGCCACCACCACGATCATGTCCACATCCTACACACCATACACCACGCACCATTCAGCAATTGCTCACACACACACACACTCTCTCTCTCTCTCGCCCACACACACACACACACACACACACACACACACACACACACACACACACACACACACACACACACACACACACACACACACACACACACACACACGTCTACCTTGATCTGCATGGCCTGCTTGAAGTAGGTCTCCAACAGCGACTCGCTTACCGGCACCACATCCGTCATGGGCGCCTGTCATTATTATTGTTGTTATTATTGTTCTATTATTGTTCGATTATTATCTGAACTAACACGAAGACGATACCTCCTGAGTGAAGTTGAACATGTAGCCCAGGACCAGCACGTTGGTGCCCAACGCCGTGCGGAACGAATAGAACGGCGCGCCTACCCCCCACGCAAACACGTCAGCGGGGAGAGTAGGGCGTGAGCGTGTGCGGACTTGGTACCGATCGTCTCGCCGGTCTCTTTTATGAGCGAGTTGCTTGTGATGTAGGAAGTGTTGAAATGCGGGATGAAGCTCTGCTGCATCAGCTTGACCACGTTATCATGACCTGCACCCCATTTCCCCTCTCTCTTCAACACCACCGTTGTCTGATCGTTGTTTTTGTTTTTGTTGTTGTTGTTGTTGTTGTTGTTGTTGTTGTTGTTGTTGTTGTTGTTGTTGTTGTGTAGTGGCCATGAGGTACCGATGTCGTGGTTGCCAATGGTGAGACCAGCGTAGCCGTTCACCATCTGGATTACGGGAAAGATGTACTGCCCGTGCAAACCCTCGTCAGAGACACACTCGCCACTACGAGAGGGCAGAGCTACCGGCCATGATGTGGAGAGAGAGAGAGAGAGAGAGCGAGAGTGAGGGAGAGGGAGAGGGAGAGAATACCCGCCAAAAAGGAGCGACGTAGGAGGATGAGGGCAGAGGAGTGGAGAAGCATCGAGCGAGAACGCTTCACCAGCCCCACGAGGCGGGGCAGCGCATCGAGCGCCACCAATTGGTCGAGCGCGGCTCTGCACTCTCCCTGAGGCGCTACGGACACGTGTCATCAGAACACGCCTGCACACGTAACAAGTACAAGTATGCGTGGATGGATGTGGGGCGGGGAGAGCAGAGGAGGTGATACGCCGCCCACCACCACCCCACGATCCAACGTACTTGGTTGCATCAGGGCGAGGAAGATGTTGACTATGGTGAGGCAGAGATCGGGCGGAGTGCCCATAGCAAAGAGCACCGTGCTGAGCCGCCCTATAACCTGCATTTCTACGACCAGCGAGCGCCAGCGGTCTGCTCGAGCAACACACACACACACACGCAACACACGCAACACACCCAACACACGCAACACACCCAACACACGCGACACACGCGACACACGCGACACACACGCGACACACGCGACACAGTTAGGTCGATGCAGTGACAGGGGAAAGAAGGGGGAGAAGAGTTGCCGTTTGACGCAAGGCGAAGGAGATGGGCGCAGCACATCTCCTGCATGCGTGGAGAGGAGGATTCGAGGAGGCCCAGATAGAACTTGCAGCAGGCCTCCACTCCCTGTGTGTAGTCTGTGTTACACGCCCCCCCCCCCGGTCAGCAAGGGGGGACGCGCTAGACGAGTGGAGTGGGCGGGAAGAAGCCATGGTGGCGTAGTACCGGCGTAGAGGGGCCGCGTTCTGTCCCCCATGAGGGAGATCGTCTGGTCAGGATCGTCGAGGAGCTGATACGAGTCCAGGACCAACGCCATATGCTCCATCACTTCTTCTGACTGCACCCCCCTCCCTCAAGTTAGCACAGCTTCCACTGCCACACACACACACCACACACACACACACACACACACACACACACACACACACACACACACACACACACACACACAGCCCACACACACACACACAGCCCACACACACACACACACACACACACACACACACACACACACACACACACACACACACACACACACACACACACACACAATATAGAGGGGAGGGGAAGAGTACGACGTGGCCGATGGCTTGCGGGAGTGGACTGGGGAGAGAGCCGGCAGAGGGGGATTGCGGATGAGTGGGGCCCGTGAAACTCGTGCGTCCGGCCTCCAACTCCATGAGACACGCCAACGCGCTGCCCCTGTGGTGGTCAGGTGGTGGTGGTGGTGGTGGTGGTGGTGGTGGTGGTGGTGGTGGTGGTGGTGGTGGTGGTGGTGGTGGTGCAGAACGGTCGCAGTGAACACCCACAGATTTCTTCTTCATGTCGGGGCCGGGAGAGGGAGAACACGGGGAGCGCACCGTTTGGAGGGGTCCGCTTGGAGCATGAGCGTCAGCGCTCGGCGAAGACCCAAAGAAGCCGGAGAGAGCGAAAGTGTGGAGAGAGCCTTGGCCACGTCCCTGACCGGGATTTTAAAGCCGAACATCTCCAGCCCGATCAGGCCCGCCTGCACCACCATCGTTATAATACATCGTCAGTCGAAAACAACACAACGACGAACAAACAAACAAACAAACAAACAAACAAACAAACAAACAAACAAACAAACAAACAAACAAACAAACAAACAAACAAACAAACAAACAACAACACAACAAGCAACAACACAACAGTAACTAAGATTATTAGAATCATCGCAAGACAGATAGAGAAGCATACCGCCCACACGTCCTTCTTGCTAAAGTCGTAATCGGCCGGCAGCGCCTGTCCTGAGCTGAGCTCTGCCGAGGAGGGTTGGGCCAGATTGAGTTGTGAGTGAGTGGTCGATGGGCCATCGAGAGCTTCACACGACGTGGCGGCGTTCCCACGAAGGGAAGGAGAGGAAAGAGGGGGGGGGGGCTTACCGGGCGGGTTGTAGTTCGGAGAGCCATGGTTGCCCGATGACTTGCTGCTGTTTTGGGGTTGGGTTGGGTTGGGTTGGGTTGGGCGGGTTGATTGATGTGCGAGGGAGAGAGAGAGAGAGAGAGGGAGATATTAAGGGAACGCACGCAGTAAAGGAGGCGAGACCAAAGTCGCCGAGGCAGAGCGTCCGCTGGTCGCGCATGAGAATGTTGTCCGGCTGTGCGGGTGTGTGTGTGGGGGGCGTAAGGACTGCACCACCACGAGCCAAGGCAAAAACAGTGGGAGTGGGCGCGTGCCTTGAGGTCCTCGTGTACGACGCCGCGCGCGTGGTGGTAGGCGAGTCCGGCGAGGAGCTGGCAGAGGAAATCGGACACCTCGTCCTCGGGCAGTTGGATGCCGTAGAAGCCGCAGTCTCCGCCTGCCTCGCCCTCGGCCTCTTCCGTGCTCCCCGGGCGATGGTGAAGTGGCGCATTGGCTGCGGCGGCAGCGGCGGCCACGATCTGCCGATCGAGGTATGATCGCAGCGAGCCCTGCGCGCAGTACTCGAGCACCAGGTGCAGACCCTCTTCTCCGTAGTAGGTCTCTGTATAGTTGCCCACGCCCCGAACCCGGTGGAGGCGATTTTGGGAGAGCGGGGGAGAGCGAGAGAGAGAGAGAGAGAGAGTGCAGTGGGTGACAGTAAGAGAGTCGGTAGGGCGAGGTTGGCCAGACAAGCGCAGGTTAGCGCACCGGTGAGAGGGGTGCTGCATTGATTGCAGTTTGGTCCCGTGTCCTCAAACTTGGTCTGGAAGCATTGGGGGCAGTAGTAGCGGGGTGGCGGCGGGTGGGTGCCTGCGTGTATTAACGCAACAACAACAACAACAACAACAACAACAACAACAACAACAACAACAACAACAACAACAACAACAACAACAACAACGGAACAATAGCATCATATAGGGTGAATAGGGATGGATGCTGGTCACGCAGCAGCAGAAGAAGAAGCAAAAAGCAAGAGGAGAGACTGACCCACATAGGCGTAGTAGAGCTTGACGAAGGAAGGGCGCGGGAGAGCGAGCATGGTGATGTACTCGCCCAACTGCGCGTAGAGCCACCGCCAAAAGTCATCCCGCCGCTCCTCGCCGGCCAACTTCTCGATCTTCTTCATGTACTCGAGCCCGATGTGGTCGATTAGGGGCTCGTCGGCTCCTCCCTTGGCTCGGCGCTTTTCCCGCGCCTTCGTACGGGCGCTCTGCGGAGAGAAAGAGAGAGAGAGAGAGTCACCATCGACCCTCCGCACACACACACACACACACACACACACACACACACACACACACACACACACACACACACACAACACACAACACACAACACACAACACACAACACACAACACACAACACACAACACACAACACACAACACACACACGTGTAGCATAGCCGATGGGCTGGCAGATCCGCGTGCCTTGGGTTGGGTCGATGTTTGCTTGTCGTAGAACGGGTAGATGCTCTTCACGGCATAGGTCTTCCCTCGGTACACCATCCGACGCACCAGGCCATCCGCCCCGCTGCCTATGACCTGCAGGGGAGCGAGGGAGAGGGAGAGGGAGAGAGGGAGGGGCTGTGAGCTGGGCCGCCGAGAGGATTCCTGGTCACCGCGAGGCAGAGAGGGAGAGCAGAGGCGCGTACCTCGCTGAAATGGAACTGGGCGGGATTCGCGTGGAGGAACTCCATGCGCTCCATGGTGAGGTCGACTGCAGGCACCCAACGACAAATACAAATGCAATAATGAACAAATAAAATTAAACAAATAAATGTAAACAAACAAACAACGAGGGAGAGAGGCATGGCGAGGGGGAGGCGCGTACAGGCAAATTTGAACGCGGAGAGGCTGGTGGTGGGGTAGGTGAAAGTGAGCTTGTGGAGAATGGAGAAGGTCTGGAACGCGTGGGCATATTCGGGCGGCAAGGCGAGCTGTTGGAGCTTCTCGCCGAAGCGCTTGGTGAGCTTGAGCAGGGCCCACATGTCGGGAAAGCCCTCGGCCGTGCAGAGCACCGTTATGAGCGAGACGTCATTCCACTTGTAGAGCACATTGGTCACCAACCTACGCCAGCCACCGCCACCACGCCAGGACGAATGAGTGACATGACATGCCTGACCATCAACCGCCACTCCTGCTCCTCCAACAACAAACAACAAGCAACAAACAACAAACAACGGTCTCGTACCGGAGGAGTTTGCCCAGGTCGTACAGGTACCAGAGCTTGGTGCAGGCCATGCCCGTGAAGAACTGGCGGTCGGACAGCGCCTCCAGCGAGGCGAGGAAGTACCTCACGCCTTCCACGTTGGTTGGGATGATGGGCGACTCGTCCTTCCTCCCGCCTCCTCTCCCTCCCGCACAACTCTGCGACTTGGCCAGCCACAACCCAATCGTATCTGGCCACACCACACCACACCACACCACACCACACCACACCACACCACACCACACCACACCACACCACACCAGCTCCGCCCATGAGTGACCCGAGTACAGCAGAGGGGAGTTTGTGCCAGCAGCACGACGGTGCAGGCTGCTCAACCCCCTACCGAAGAACTGGAGGCACGCCACGACGTCCAGATCGCTGGCGAGGCCGCCGCTCTCCTCTCGCCCCTTGGCCGTGTCGAGAAGCTCCCGAAAGTCGCGCTCGCTGGCCACGTCGGCCAGTCCCACGCACCTCGGCATTTTCCCTGTGGCGCCACGTGGTGTGGGGTTGGTTTGGTTTGTTGGCCCGAGGGAGAGGGAGAGGGAGAGGGAGGGGGGGGGCAAGTACATTGGAGAAGCGCAAGGTCGTGCAGGAGCTCGGGGCTCCCCGAGGTGAAGAGGTGGAACCGGTGGCGCAGGAGCCGTCCTACCCCAAACTGCTGCTTGGTGCACTGTTCCTGTAGGGCACGTACATCTCCCGTGTCCTTGTGCGCGCCTTGCCCGTGCTGCGGTTGAAGAGGTGCAACGGACAGGAGCAGCCGCTCCACCACTCCTGCGGCCCACTCCCCTGCACCTCCTCCTCCAGCACCACCACCGCCAGCGGTGCCCCCGCCAGCGCCAGCACCACCAAGGGCGGCGAGCCAAGAGCCTGCCGATGCCACAACGGAACCCAAGGAGGGCACAGCTCGCCCCCACCCCTGCACGTCCTTCCTCGGGCCTTCCTGCTGGCGCCCCTCCATCGCGCAATGGTGTTTTGTGGTGACTGCAGAAGAACGCTTTTTTTTTCTTTTTGATTTTTCCATTTTCATATTCCGAAATGAAAACAAAGAAAACTCTCCCTTTTTCCTTCCCTTTTCATTCGTACGACATGACCATTTTTGGGGTCGTGCTCAAGCATCACTAACATGCAGGCGCCAGCCTCTGCCAGGCGCGCACAACTGGCAAAGAAGCCCAGTGAACATTGCTGGCTGCGGCACTGCCACAGTCAACACACTGTACACATCAAGTTTGTCTCCTTTCTCTCTCTATCTGTGTGTGTGTGAAGTGCAAAGGGCAGCCTATGTGTTGTTGTCATCAACAGCATGTCCTGTCTGCTTTTATGGCATGGAGCGTCACTGTGTCATTCTTCTTGTTGTTGTTGTTCTCATTTCTGGAACCATCTCCTCCATGTGGTTCTCACTCACAGAGCAAATGCACCACACACTTGGCAGCTACAGTCTTTCCACTTTCACACATGTTCACATGAACATGTGCCTGTGCATACGAGTAGAAGGAGTTGCAGGGCTGTCTGTCATCATTGACATGTCATGATCATTAGGGGGGGGAGAGTTAAAAAGGTGTGGGTGCCCATTCCCTCTTTTTCTTTGCTTTACACCCACATAAAGCTTCTACTCTCCTCTTCACACCACACCCACAATGACCACTCAAAGGACCATTAACAAGTACAAGCCCCTGGCCCCACTCCTTGCTAACACACCCCTCAGTGTGCAGAAAGCATGGAAGTCTGTAAGGGACAGGCCTCCTACACCACACCCAGTGAAGAAGACCAGGTCTTCAACACCAGCTACACACCAGCAGAGGCATGTAGCCCCTCCCCCACAAGCCACTAACCCTCACATGCAGGCCACAACAACAACAACAACAACAACAACAACAACAACAACAACAACAACAACAAAGAGATTCACTACAGGCCCTACACACCCACAGAGGTACATGCCCCCTCCCCCACAAGCCACTAACCCTCACATGCAGGCCACAACAACAACAACAACAAGGAGACCCACTACAGGCCCTACATGCCCACAGAGGTATGTGCCCCCTCCCCCACAAGCCACTAACCCTCACATGCAGGCCACAACAATGACAAGGAGACCCACTACAGGCCCTACACACCCACAGAGGTACATGCCCCCTCCCCTGCAAAGCACTAAACCTCACATGCAGGCCACAACAACAACAATGATGACAAGGAGACCCACTACAGGCCCTATGCGCCCACAGAGGTACATGCCCCCTCCCCTGCAAGCCACTAAACCTTGCATGCAGGCCACAACAACTACAAAGAGACCCACTACAGGCCCTACACGCCCACAGAGGTATGTGCCCCCTCCCCCACAAGCCACTAACCCTCACATGCAGGCCACAACAATGACAAGGAGACCCACTACAGGCCCTATGCGCCCACAGAGGTACATGCCCCCTCCCCTGCAAGCCACTAAACCTTGCATGCAGGCCACAACAACTACAAGGAGACCCACTACAGGCCCTACACGCCCACAGAGGTATGTGCCCCCTCCCCCACAAGCCACTGACCCTTGTGTGCAGGCCACAACAATGATGATGATGACAAGGAGACCCACTACAGGCCCTATGTGCCTGCAGAGGTATGTGCCCCCTCCCCTGTGAGCCACTAACCCTTGTGTGCAGGCCACAATGATGATGACAAGGAGACCCACTACAGGCCCTATGCACCTGCAGAGGTATGTGCCCCCTCCCCTGCAAGCCACTAACCCTTGTGTGCAGGCCACAACAATGATGATGATGACAAGGAGACCCACTACAGGCCCTATGTGCCTGCAGAGGTATGTGCCCCCTCCCCTGCAAAGCACTAAACCTTGTGTGCAGGCCATGATGACAATGATGATGACAAGGAGACCCACTACAGGCCCTATGTGCCTGCAGAGGTATGTGCCCCCTCCCCTGTGAGCCACTAAACCTTGTGTGCAGGCCATGATGATGACAAAGAGACCCACTACTGGCCCTATGTGCCTGCAGAGGTACATGCCCCCTCCCCTGCAAAGCACTAAACCTCCTGTGCAGGGCAGGGCTATGACAAAGAGGAGCACAATCACAACAGAGGCAACAGTGTCAAGGCATGCTCCTGCCCTCAAGACAACTAATGGGGGGGGGGCATATTCCTCTCAGGAGCAGGAGGCATGCTGCACCAGAGGAGGCCAGAAAATGGTGTGGCAAGGTCCATCAAGGTACCACTTGGTGGCTGCTGACCAAGGCAGCCACCAAGCTCAAAGCTCTTGCCACGCGCAACTGATCAACAAAAAAACTCATTTCTTTTCTTCCCAAAACAGGTCATCGCGAGAAAACTAATTTCTTCTGTTTTTCCCCCTCCCCACTGCCCAAGACACTAATTTATTTTCTTTCCTGGCCCACTCCCCATGCCAACGCCCAATGGGGGCTAGGCAAATAACAACAATGGCCCATGTCTCATGTCCATGTCCACACTGACGCCATGAGGGCTAGGGCACCAGGGGTACATCAAGACTTGATTCCCTGCCCCCACCCAGCAATGGAGGGGACCACCCAGTCACTGGTAACTTGACGAGCGCTGACGCACATACCTTGACGCAAGGACATATTTTGATAATTATAGAATATTGACGACATCCCAAACCGCTCCACCAATGAAGTACGGAGCAACGAAATTACGGAAGAACGTAAGAACGTTTCTATATGGAATGCATTATGTTCACCGAGAGCTGGGCTTTAGTTTCGTGCAGCGTCCTCTGGTGGAGAAAGATGAAGCGGCAGGCGGGTCGGACTCACACGCAGGGGCCCAACGCCGGGTGGCGGGGGCAGGCGAACGATGGGCTGTGAGTGTACAGCAGCGATTAGGACGACTTCGCCACTTTTCCTCCTCCTCTTGTTGCTCTCCTCTTGTTTGTCCTGCAGAAACCACGGCCTCTTTGATGTGGTGTGAGTAAACCGATTTGGTGGGGGGTGTGGCCGGGGAAAAAGATGCGCAAATAACTCACGCAGTGCTTGTTCCTGTTGGCGCTGCTGAGAATCATCAGTGAATCCAAGGCATGTGGGTACCATGCCACAGGTGCAATGAAAAGGCACATCAACCCCCCCTTGTAGTGTGTCACCACAACTCTGTTGGGTGAGGTTTGTGGCCCTAGATTCAATACAAATGTGAGCAGGATTAACACATTTTGGTGAGATGTTGAGAGGGAGACCAAGGAGAGTCCTGAGCCGGCGCCAATAGGCCTCACACTGGTGTGAGCACTGGAGAGAATCTCCACCATAGGTCAGAGATACAGGTAGGCCACTAATAAAACTTGTCCAAATGTGGACAAATAGAGAAAGTCGCCGTTCTCCACCTAATTTGTTGTTATGTGCACCAATGGACCAACATTCTTTGTCAATAAAGGCACATACTTTGTCGACACAAAATATTGTCATGATGATGATGATGTGGCAGGCGCATACCATCAAATCTGTTGTCAGACACCTTGACAAATGTGAGAGCATAGCCTCCAGAGCTCACCCTTTTCCACAGAGCAAACACACAGTGGTCTGGCCAGTCATCCACACTGTAGGACTCTTCACCTTGCTGTGGTGCACCTGTTGTAAAAAGTCCTGGGTCAGTACAGTTGTAATGTTGGATAGCTTGTTGCCTGGTGATCATGCTGATGTTAGCACTCTTCCTCCTTGAAGGCCAGTTTTCTTCCTCTTGGCACTGCATTGTGGTTTTGGTAAGTGTGTGTGTGTGTGTGTGTGGTTGTGTCTCAATTTATACTTGTTTCATTTGACTGTTACTCCCCCCCCCTTAACAGTCATATACTTTATATTCCTGTATCCCTTGAACAACCACTAACTGTTACCAAGGAATGTTCCAACTGTCTACAAGGAATGTGTTATGTGCACCAGCATGATGGTGCAGTAATTATGGTGATCAGGCTTTGACCAATAGGAACCTGCACTTCACATGAACAGCTATGATGCTGGTATCACCTCCATATCTTGTGTGCCTGTGCCTGGTTATTTTGTGGTCTAGTAGGCTCTTTCAAACACTGGTGCTGGAGGAAGGTCCTGCAACAGGCATCTCCAGAATGTCCTCCAGGACAGCCCCTTGCTCACACAGGGGGAGCAAAGAAGAATGCCACCAGCCACCCGTGGTTTTTATGGTCTGCAGACCAGAGGACATTCCGGAAATGCCTCGTTACTAAGGCTACCACGTGAAGTGCCTGGGTAGGGGTGTGATTATAGAAATTTCATCGGAATCGCTGAATTTCGCAGTTTCCTGGATGAATTTTTGGGTGTTGGTCCTAATTAGGTAATTTTTATATAACACGATTTTCCGCCACCAGTTTCTCATCCTTTTCTTTGGGAAGCGAGCGGGCTAAATGAAATAGCCTTCCCACCTGCCGCAAGCGCACAACCACCTTGCCCACCGCAGGCTCGCGGCCACTCTCTCTCTCTCTCCCCGGCTTCGCGCACGGCTTCGTCTTCACGGCCAGCTGTGGCCGTCATCGGTTCGCGCAGGGCCACCTGGCGCATCGTCTCCTCCATCCTCAAGAAGGAGGAGGACCGACCGGAAAAGATCGAGATGAGGATCAAGCACGCTCGCGCTCTTGCCCAGAAGGTTGAGGCCAGCGGCGGGAGTCGCCCAAGCGCGCGCGAGCTCGACGAGCACCGACAGCGAGCGCGCCGATCAGGGAGGAGGAGGAGATGTCCGCATGGCTCGAGGCGCTCGAGGTCACTGCGCAGAGGGCGAGCCAACACGGGAGATGGCTCCGTGGCGAAAAGGGAGGAGAGTGAGTGTATGTACACGGACGGTGGTGGCCAACAACGAAGAATCGGAAGCCCAAAGGCCAAGTGAAGGAAGCCGATGGCCCGCGGGGGGGGAGGGACATCGACACCTCACGCCGCATTCTCTCTCTCTTCTTTTTCGGGTCACCGGTTCTCAAGCACATGTGTGCTGCCTTGATCGGGGGGAGCAGTGCAGTCGACCGGTGGTGAACGCGGCAAGTTCGAGCAGTGCCGCGGCCCATCTTGACCTCATCTATCGTCGCGACCCTCGCCCTCTTGTGCAGAGCGCAGGCGCGTGACGGCGCGGTCGGAGCGGGGATGGCGAACCCCGCGAAGGCCACCGCGGCCTTGATGGACGCTACTACGTCGTGGTAGGGTCTACGCCGCCGCTTGCTCCTGCTCGGTTTTTCAACAAGGACGAACAGTGTTCTTCAACAAGGATTTTGCCCGCACGTTCCCGCCCGAGCGACCCTCGCCCGCCAAGTGCGTCGCTCCTTCCACTTGCACACGCAAGCCCACTGCTAACGCGCTATGTTGTCTTTGTGCTGCTGTACGCGCGTGTAGCACAATGAAGAAGAAGGGCATCACCATCTTGTTCAACCTGCTTCCTCGCCCTGAGCTAGTCAAGTCCAACGACGTTCCCCTTAGCCCCGGTACTGACAACCCCCCTCTGCGGCCTGCCCTCCGCGAGTCGGGGTCGAGCCTGCAGCCTGACACTCACTGCTCTGCCTGCTTCGTCGTGCAGATGCGTTCACCCTGTGGGCAAAGGCCGACGAGAACAAGGACCTCTACAACCGCCACGTCACAGAGGCTACGCGCCGCCTTCTTCAGGTTTGGCACTTACCCTGGCCCTTGCCTGGCCATGCTGTTGGTGTCCCCGCTGTAATGGCGATCTCACAACGCTGTGCGCTGACTCTCTGTTGAAAACAGGAGCTGATACCCAAAGTGGCCGCGAAGCTGGATCAGCAATGCAGCTCGACTCGGAGCAGGGCAAGACCCACCTGGACCTCATCGAGGTCATTCACGCGGTAGGCCACTCTCGATCTTCTGTCACAAACCAGAGCGGAGATAAGGGTTGAACTCTGGACCACCTGCGTGCGTC
Organism: Acanthamoeba sp. SK_2022b; assembly: GCA_027943245.1. Taxonomy (NCBI): domain Eukaryota; phylum Discosea; order Longamoebia; family Acanthamoebidae; genus Acanthamoeba; species Acanthamoeba sp. SK_2022b. The sequence continues at coordinate 26,503 of JANDJZ010000484.1, forward strand.
GTGCCTGATTCATCTCCCCCATTGCGCAGGCGGGCGTGAATGTGCGGCATTTGGGCCACATCAGGAGGTCTGGTCAACGTGAGAAGGTGCAGGATCTGATCATGATCGAGATGATCGCCAGGATCGTGCGTAAGCAGCTCCAGGAGAAGTACAGAAAGAAGACTAGGTACAATAGCGTGCCAATAGCAGCCCTGCGTTGTCGCCTTGCTACGGACGTGTAGTAGAACTGATTCAAAGTTTGACTCACCTGGTGGTCTCTGCAGGATCGCCGGTACGTTCCCACCGAGGAGCCCCAGAAGCTCTCGGCGGTCAAGTACCTCAACAAGATGCTCGGTCGACACCACACCTCTCCCCAGTTCTGGCACGCCCTCAAGCGCGCCCTGCTGCAGAAGTTCGCCGTGCGTAGTCCATCACAAGCAAGCGTGGCTTTTCAGTGTCTCCTCCCTCCGGCCTCACGCTGCGTGGGCTCGACGTGAAACCGTTTTCCCGTCAGAAATGCCTTCTGGACCACGAGCTGGACAACAGCTACGACCTGCGCCAGAGGATCAGCGTCGCGGATCTGTTTGCTCGCCTTCAGGAACTCGCCCCCCCCCCCCAACATCTTTGTGCTCACCGAAGAGGCGCGCAAGGTACTTTGCAGATGTTCAATTTTTAGCCATTTTCTTATTTATAATTAATTATTAATTTTATTGAGAACCGTAGGACTTTGGCACGGCTGTTGCGGCCCTGAGCCAGACATGGGACCAGACGCCGCCAGACTTCAAGCTCCTTCCGTCAGACTTGCGGCCGCTCGCCGCTGCGATCAAGCACATGAATCTCATCGGTTCTCTTCTTTGCCCATCCGCCCGCGCCAATCAATGCACACGCGCCGTATATGCGTGGCCTTCGTTGGTCTATCTCACTCTTCTATGGTCGCAGATATCGTCGAAGCAAGCGCCATGTTCTACGGCAGCTTGGACGAGAAGGGCAACGACCAAGTGCGGCTTCTGATTCAGGGCCTTGGAAAATTCCAGGTCGGCACCGAGCTCCCTCCCCCCCTCTCTCTCTCTCTCTCTCTCTCACACACACACACACACACACACACTGATTTCTTTGTTTCGGTGTCCATAGATCGCCGTGCGCAAGATGCCATTCATCGATGCCGACACTGTTGTGTCCTTAGGCGACATGCTCGTGCTGCGTGCCCAGGAATGCGCGTTGGCCAACCATCGGTACCCCCCCCCCTCTCCCGGCAGCCAACACTCAACGCCAGTTGAGTGTAGGTCACGTCGTGCGTGCGTGCGTGTGTGTGTGTGTGTGTGTGTGTGTGTGTGTGTGTGTGTGTGTGTGTGTGCTTATGTTATGCGTGTGACTGGTGATGGCAACGCGGCATCAGAACTGGAACAAAGGCGCAAGGTGCCCTTTGCGGCGGACGTGGTGGGGGGGGACAAGTTTGGCTGCGATCACCGACGGACTGACGCCTGCAGAACTACTGGCCTGCTGTCGGTACGCAAACTGCGCGCCTTCCCCCCTCTCTGCATGAACCGCGCGCACACAATGAACGAAGGCACACGGGCAACGGTCCAACTGACGCTGCGACGGCACACAGGGAGGGAGGCGGCGTTGGTGGCACTGATCAAGAGAGGACATGAGCGCTGCGGAAGTGCCCCATCATGTTTGTTGGTGTTTGAGCTTATTGGATGTTCAAAACGAGCATCAAATAGTCTAGTTGGCGGCCGATAGGCCAACAACGGGCTTTATCCCGAGGGCCTAGGGTCCACGGCACGTCAGGAAGGCGGGGTCGACGGCGCGACACGTGGCGGTACGGTTTTTGGACGGACGGAGGTTTATAGCGCGAGGAGGCGTGTGGTGGCAGTCAAGTTTTTCTTCTCTCACACGTTCACGCGAGCGTCTGAGAGCTGGCGACCCAACAATACATCCGTGCACGAGGCGGTAGGACACCATGCAGAGCGACGACGAGATGCGTGACGAGGACGGACAGGCCCAGGCGCATTCGCTGAGCAGCGTGGCGGCGCGAGACGGCGCGAGGGCCCAACTACTGTGGACCGACATCGAAATACTGGCAATGATTCAAAAGGTGAAGCTCCAGGCGTTAGCGAAGGAGGTGGGCATCGACACGCGGGGCACTATGGGGCAGATCTTGGACCGAATCAAGGTGTGGCGTACGGAGCAGGCGGACGATGGTAGGCGGGGTCCCCCTGTACCGAGTGGGCAGTCTAGTGCGGTGCGTGATTCGGAGGCGAGTCGTAGGCCGACTAAGCGCAGGCGTAGTGCGCGGTTCAGCGACGACGACGGCGCGGAGGACGAGGCGGTGGACGTAGACGTGGGCGAGGAAGGGGGCAACAGCGCCGACGACGAGTTGGAGGAAAGGACGCCCCGTAGCCGTACGAGGCGCAGAGTGGGCAGGGAGGTGTTCTCCACCAGCCAGGCTAACCAGCTGAGCGAGCTCCTGCGGAAGGCGGTCGAAAGCGATCGGGTAGTCGACCGTTCTATCCTGGCGGAGGTGAGCAGGCTGACTACGTCGTACAATCAGTTGAAGCGCGAGACGGAGGCCGAGCGCACGTGGCCCGAAGTCAAGCTGGAGGCGGCTAGAAATCAGCATGAGTACGATTTCATCGCGCGGGTGGGGCGCGTTTTAACGGGCGCGGACGTGGATAATCGGGTGGAGCTGCGGAAGGCGGTGAACGAGGCCGTCGAAGAGCTGAAGCGGCGCGGAGCGCAAGTCATTACAGGCGACCGGGACGGCTGGGCGGCCGCGGCAAAGCTGCAGAGAACGGCGGGGTCATTCTTGGACGAATTCGCCGAGGAGATCGTGGCCGCACGGCGGGCGGCGTCGGAGGAGAGCCGGAAGACCGCAGCCAAGAATTTTCGAGGAAAGGAAGGATCACAGTCATGGGGCGGGGGGCAGCGATCGGCGGCGAGGACCACAACAGGGTTTACAAGTGTTGGCGGATCGGGCACGAACGGCGGATGGCCACGGGCGTCCAGCCCGCGACAGGGGTGGGGCAGCCCGCACGACAACGGCAGCGCGTGGGGAAACGGCTGGACCTACACGCAGAACGGCGGCTGGGGACAAACGACAGGCGGAGCAGCGACGGCGAGCGGGGCAGGCTCAGCAAGCAGCGCAGGGGGCGGGACGGGAGCGGGAGGAGCCGCGGTTCCAGGAAGAGCGAAGACGGACGGCTGCTACACGTGCGGCGGGAAGGGACACTTCGCACGCGAGTGCCCGAAGCGCTTCCAGTCATGACGGAGCCCAACACAGGAAGCGGGGGGACGGGTGTGCGAAGACGAGAACGACGGAGAGGACCGAGGGCGGGAGGGAGGCAGCACAGGGGAGGGGGGAAGCGGAGCAGACGCAGGAGCGGGTGGAGGCGGCGCTGGGAGCGGCGGAGCGTACGAGCGCGGAGAGCGAGGGGGCCGAGGAGATACACGTGGTGGGAGCGCTGGGGCGGTGCCTGGCGGAATGGCTACGGATTGGGGCGACCGACCAGATCCTGTCGTGGGTCGCGAACGGCCTGCCGGTGGCCATGTTGAGGGAGGTCGTCGAGGACCTGCGCACGTACAACTTCGACGACGAGCAGATGGCGTGGTTGGAGGTGGAGCTAGCACGCCTACTGCGGCACGCGGCGATCGAGTGCGTGGGCGAGGGCGACGAGCGCCCGGCCGGGATCAAGCTGGTCTCGCCAGTCTTCCTGGTGCCGAAGAAGGGCCCGAAGAAGTGGCGGCTAGTCATCGACATGAGAGCAATCAACAAAGCGCTCGCGGACCGGAAGTGCAAGTTCGAAGGGCTGGCGTCGGTCGTACGCTGCGCGGGCAAGAACTGGTGGATGGTGACGTTCGATCTGGCGCAAGGTTACCACCACGTCGAGATCGAGGAGGAGTCAAGGGCGTTATTGGGATTCCGCGTGGGACGCAAATGGTTCCGTTATCGCGTAATGCCGTTCAGCCTGAAGTGGTCCCCGTGGGCGTTCACGAAGATAGTACGGTGCATGCTGCGGGAGTGGCGCAGACAAGGAGTGTTCGTGACGGCGTACCTCGACGACTTCGTGGTCATGGCGCCGACGCGCGAGGAGCTGCTGCGAGTATGGGACAAGGTCATCGCGCCGTCGCTAGCGCGTCTGGGATGGCAACGCGAACCGACGAAAGGGTGCTGGGAGCCGACGCAGGTAGCGGAGGTGCTGGGCCTCATCGTCGACCTGAAAAACGGCACGTTCAGGGCGCCGGAGGACAAACTGCGGCGGGCGGAGGAGCTGTGCGAGGAGAACGACAAGCCGTGGCGCACCAGACGGGAACTGGCACAAGTCACGGGTGCGGTCAACGTGCTACGAAGGGCGGTGCCCACGGTGGCGATATATCTACGCGAACTGTACCGGATCATCGGGAGGGATCGAAAAGGGTGGAACCAACGGGTCCGGCTGTCTGACGAGGCGAGAGCCGATCTACGGTGGCTGCGGGCGAACATGCGCGAGCGCCAGGGAGGCCTGCTGTGGAGACCGTCGACGGTATTGACAGTGCGCACCGACGCGTCGGGCTATGGATGGGGAGGCTGCTTGCCAGAATGCTGCCAGGAGGCCAGGGGCGCGTTCAGCGAGGAGGAGAAGCTATGGCGGATCCACCGCAAGGAGATGTGGGCGGTGCTGGGCACGGTAATCGCACACCGCGAGCGTTTCAAGGGGCGACAGGTGGAGTTCCAGTCGGACAATATGATGGTCGTGCGGTACCTACGAGAGGGCGGCGGGCGCGATCGGTGGATGACGGCGCTGGTCAAGCGCATCTGGTTGCTGATGGACGCAGTGGGAGCAAAGATCTACACGGCGGCATGGATTCGGGGCGCGACGGAGAACAGCTGGGCCGATTTCTTGTCGAGATGGAAGGACCCAGACGACTGGCGTCTGTCCAACCTGGCCAAGCAGAGGATACGGGCAGCGTTCGGGCAGTGGGACGTGGACCGGTTCACCGACGACCTATCAGCGACGGCGCCAGTGTTCAACAGCCGCTTCCCAACACCGGGCACGGCAGGCGTCGACGCGTTCACGCAGGACTGGAGCGGGAGTACGAGCTTGCTAGTGCCGCCTATGGGATTGATAGGGAGGGCGATCACGCACGCGATCGAGTGTGGAGCCAGGGCGATCTTGGTGGCGCCAGCGTGGCCGGCGCACGACTGGTGGCCGTTGCTCCTCCACGCGAAGCTGCTGGCGTTGCCGCTGGGCGGCCCAACCGAGGTGGCCACGCCGGGCCCATCGGGGAGGTTCGAGCCGGGCAGGAACCCGAACTGGGAGTGGCAGGCGTTCTTGATCGACGGCACAAAGGCAACGGGGTGGAGGACCTGAGGAGAACGGTGGAGGAGCTACTGGAGCGAGCGCGGGCGCCGGGCACTCTGCATACCTACGAGAGGTGGATGCGCGAATTCGACGAGTTTGTTGCCACGCGGCCAGAGGCGTCAGGCGGCTCGCTCGCAGATAGACTGGCCTTGTTTGTGGCTGAACTGCATCAACAGCAGCGGGGTAGCACGGCGCGCGTGGCCACGTGCACGATCGCGTTTCAGGAAGCACGGGCAGGACGCCCAAGCCCATTGACGGACCGGCGGCTAGCGCTGGTGCTGGACGCGGTGGAGCGCGAGTGGGCCAAGGTCGCGGTGCGACGCGCGCGGGATCCGTTCCCGGTGGCAGCACTGCAGGCGTGGGTGCGGGCGCACGACAGGCGATGGTCGCTGTGGACGGCGAGGGACGCGGCGGTGGTGGCGATGGGCTTAAGGGCGATGCGACGGGCGAGCGAGTTAGCGGCGCTCCAGTGGAGCGACATCACCCGCGCGGAGGGCGGGGAGTTGCGAGTGCGGATCAGGCGCAGCAAGACGGACCAGGTCGCGAAGGGACACACCGTCTTCGTGGAGCCATCGGGAGGAGCGTGCTGCCCCGTGCGACTCTTGTGGGACGTTTACCGACCGCTGGCGGCAGACCGTGTGGGGCTGGTGTTCCGGTCGCGCACGGGAGCACCGTTGTCGTCAAGCGCGATCAGCTCACTGTGCCAGCGGATGGTCGCTGCCGCAGGAATCAAGGCAGCGGTGTCATCACATTCGCTGCGCATCGGCGGCGCAACGGCGGCCATGGAAGGAGGCCTCAGCAAGGAACAAGTCATGGCGATCGGCGGCTGGAAGAGCAACGCGGTCGAAGGGTATCTACGAGCACGCGAAGGGACAGTCGTGGGCGCATCGACAAGGATGGGACTGTGAGGAGCGCGCGACGCTACTCTCTGGTATGCACCCAATTGGACCCTGGTGCATGTACAGTAGGGAGGTGAGGCGTGTAGGGGCGGGCGTCGACACGCCTTGTTGGCGTGACGGGGGACCTAGGGCCGAGGGATATAACAAGGGAGGAAATGCAGTTGCCATCGCTTCGTGATGCCCCGAGAGAGAAGTGAGCCGCGCACAAGGCCGCGTCGCCGCGAAGCTGTGGGGGACCTCGAATTTGGGGCACGAGGCCGCGCGGCGCGTCATTGGCGAGAGCAGCATCCATGGCTGCCATCGGCTGGCGGAGGGCCCTAGTGCGGTGGGGCAAGCACACGTGTGCTGCCTTGATCGGGGGGAGCAGTGCAGTCGACCGGTGGTGAACGCGGCAGCGTGCATCACCATGGCCCATGACTCACGGCGGCCAGATCATCATGAGCCCCCGCCGCCGTCCACGAGAAGCTCTCGGACATTGGCGCGCTGTCGGTGCTCGTCGAGCTTGCGCGCTTGGGCGACTCCCTCTCCGGCCTTGAGCAGGAGATGAAGCCATGCGCGAAGCCGGGGAGAGAGATAACTCCTTTAGCATGCCATATTAAGTTCGGGCGAGGCTGCAATAAGGCGCGGGGTGAGCTGTTGTGGTGTGGTGGTGTTGTGGTGATGTTGTGGTGGTGGGGTGGTGTAGTGGTGATGTTGTGTTGGTGTGGTGGAGATGGTGTAGTGGTGATGGCGTGGTGTTGTGATGCTTGTGTGGTGATGTTGTGGTGGTGTTGGTGGTGTAGTGATAGTGGTGGTTTTGTGGTTTTGTGGTGATATTGTGGTGTAGTGGTTTGTGGCGACATTGTGGTGGTGGTGTGGTGATGTTGTGGTGGTGTTATCACCACAACACCACAAAAACACCACACCACAACACCACAGCATCACCACAAAACCACCACCACACCAACACCACAACACCACCACACCACCACACCAACAACACCACACCAACACCACCACACTACCCCCACCACCACCACAACACCACCACATCACCACCACAACATCATCAGCGTCCATGAGTGCATGGAAACATCATCTTGGCACAGGGCCCACAAACTGCGTTTGGCAGGAGGGAGCATCTCTTTTGCTTTTTCTCTGCCACAATGCTGTTGTGGCGTTGTTTTGTTGTGGTGCTGTTGTGGTGCTGTTGTGGTGATGTTGTGGTGTTGTTGGGTGGTGTGGTGATGTTGTGGCGGTGTTGTTCTGGTGTGGTGATGAGGTGATGTTGAGGTGATGTTGTGGTGCTGAGGTGATGTCACAACGCAACCACACCACCACCACAGTGCAACCACACCACCACCACCACCACAACAACACCACACCACCCACAACAACACACAACATCACTACACCACCATAACATCCCCACACCACCCAACAACACCACCAAAACATCACTAAATCATCACCCACATCACCACCACTACAGCACCACCACACCACCATCACCACAACATCACCACTATATCACAACACTCCCACAACAACACCAAAACATCACCACAAAAACACCACACATGCCACATCACCACAACAACACCACCACAACACCACCACAATAACACCACAACATCACCACACCACCATAACATCACCCACAATTGACACGCTGCCTTTCATAGCAACGGCAGGGTATGACCGGATACACTTGCCTTGCTCCCGTTGGTGGTGTCCGCGCTGGTGTTGTGCACCTTTTGGCCGTTGTTCCATCGGCCACTGCACGTCGCGTCAATCTTCTGCACGTCACTGACGGTACCATCACCCTTTTTATTCAAGAAAAAATTTATGTTATATTTATTGGTATTCTCTTTATCAATTTCTCTTCTTTGGGTCAGTGCATGGCTGGGTGTTTGGGTACCCACGCCCCCGCTCTCGATGCCGACTTTGGCGACTTTGCGTCGCTCGTGGAGCACATGCAGGCCAACGCCGCCGCCGCCGGCGAGGAGTTCTTCCTCTTCGACAGCGGCGATCTCATCGAGGTAGACCGCCCGCCTCACAGTGGCGATCACCCCCCCCCCCTCTGACGACGAGTTTCTCATCTGATCTGCCTCCCTCGTCATCGCCGTCGCCCAGGGCACTGGTCTCAGCGATGCCACCCCCGTGCACGGGCAGTACATCTTTCCCGTAATCCAGATGGTGAACGGCTACGCTGGTCTCCATTGGCAACCACGACATCGGTACCTCATCGCCACTACACAACAACAGCAACAACAGCAACAACAACAACAACAACAAAAACAACGATCAGACAACGGTGGTGTTGAAGAGAGAAATGGGGTGCAGGTCGTGATAACGTGGTCAAGCTGATGCAGCAGAGCTTCATTCCGCATTTCAACGCTTCTACATCACAAGCAACTCGCTCATAAAAGAGACCGGCGAGACGATCGGTACCAAGTCCGCACGCTCACGCCCTACGCTCCCCGCTGACGTGTTTGCGTGGGGGGTAGGCGCGCCGTTCTATTCGTTCCGCACGGCGTTGGGCACCAACGTGCTGGTCCTAGGCTACATGTTCAACTTCACTCAGGAGTATCGTCTTCGTGTTAGTTCAGATAATAATCGAACAATAATAGAACAATAATAACAACAATAATAATGACAGGCGCCCATGACGGATGTGGTGCCGGTAAGCAGTCACTGTTGAGAGACCTACTTCAAGCAGGCCATGCAGATCAAGGTAGACGTGTGTGTGTGTGTGTGTGTGTGTGTGTGTGTGTGTGTGTGTGTGTGTGTGTGTGTGTGTGTGTGTGTGTGTGTGTGTGTGTGCGTGTGTGTGTGTGTGGGCCGAGAGAGAGGTGTGTGTATATGTGTGTGTGTATGTGTGTGTGTGTGTGTGTGTGTGCGTGCGTGCGTGCGTGCGTGCGTGTGTGCGTGCGTGCGTGCGTGCGTGCGTGCGTGCGTGCATGTGTGCGTGCGTGTGTGTTGAGAGAGAGGAGAAAGGAGGCATACAGCACGAGGTGTTGACCCACTCCTGGTGGAACTGGGTGATCTGATGGTCCTGGTCGATGTCAAAGGTGACGTGTCCGACCACCTCAAAGTATTTGCCCGACTCCATTGTGAACGCGTTTGGGTCCAGCCACGAAAAGTGATCAAAAAACTGAAAATAACAATTCTACGTTGAAACCATCATTCCTACCGTTGTATGCTCACGACACACGACACACGACACACGACACACGCCACAACACGACGCCCAACTTTGCTCTTTGCTCTATCGAACAGCAAGGACAGACGCCGCTCCTGTGGCATGTCGGCAGGGGCAACGGCTTGTTTCTACACTTTTCCTTTAACGGAGCGGCACTCCTTTTTTGAAGAACAACGCGCCCCACAGCGCGGCAAGAACGCCAGCAGTGTGCCAAGAGGCAAAAACGCCCCCTTCCCCTCTCTCCACTTCCAAGAAGCCAGCCCTCGCAAGCCATGGAAGTCACAGCTCCGTATGTTTTTTCCCCTCTGTCAGTTTCATATATATATTTTTCTTCTTCCCCCCCCCCAAACGGTCCATCTCCCTCTTACGCCGTCTTGCAATGGCGAAGGGGAGAAGCGAGGGGCCTTGGTTGCACTCTGCTGGGCTCTTTCCCACCCTCGCTGCTAGCACTCTTGTGCTGTCTCATGATGGCACATGAGTATCTGGCATTCACCATCTCACAATGGTGTGAATCAGAGTCTCTCCTCTCTCTCTCTCTTTATATGCTAGCACTCTCTCGCCAGTTTGCCATCTCATGATGGTGCAAATGAGAGTCTCTTTTTGCTCACTAGCTTTTGCGCCGTCTTGTGATGGTGCCAGAGCAGAGCAGGCTATGTGTGTATGTGTGCTGTTGTTTTGTGGCTGCAGGAAGCAGGAACAAAAGAGGTGATTTGGGAGATGGGGCAAGCAATCTAAGATTGAATACCAGTGTTGTTGCAAGGCCAAGCAAGCTGAAATGTGAGCGGCAATGGCTGCAGACACCACTGCCATGGAGGAACTGACACCTCCTAACAACCAGCCAGAGTGCGTATCACTGCCTTCCATCTTGTGTTGATGTGTGTGTGCATGATGTGCGGTGTGTGCAATATGTGTGTGTGCTTCATGTGTGGTGTGCATGATGTGTGCAGTGTGTGCATTATGTGTGTGCATGTGTGCATGCTGTGCTCCAAGTGATGTAACACTTTTTCCACCCCTCCCCACTGTCACAGGAGCCTCACACCACCTTCACAACAGATTTACTACATCTCAATGCCAGGTTGAGTGGGCAGCAGTGCAAATGCAAAGCTCTACCAATCAACAACAACACACCACATGACATTGTGCAATGGGAGCTGCCCCAGGGCGGTGTGGTGTGTCCCCCTCCCCCTCCCTCATAGCTCCACACTTGCCCCCAGCAGCCTGTGTGGTGGTTGTGTGGTAGTGGTGTGGTGATGTTGTGGTGGTGATGATGTTGTGGTTGTGTTGTTGTGGTGTTGGTGTTGTGGTGATGGTGTTGTGGTGTTGGTGTTGTGGTGATGGTGTTGTGGCGGTTGTGGTGATGGTGTTGTGCTGTTGTGGTGCTGTTGTGGTAATGGTGTGGTGATGTTGTAGTGATGGTGTGTTGTGGCAAAGTGGTGTTGTGGGGATGTTGTGGGGATGTTGTAGTGATGGTGTGGTGATGTTGTCACACCATCAATCAACACAACCACAACCACAACCACAACCACAACCACAACCAAAACCACACACCACCACAACATCACCACCACCACTACCACCACATCACCACCACATCACCACAAAATCACCACAGCACCACACCATCACCACAACAACACCACAACACAACTACACCAGCCCAACACAACCACAACCACAACCACACCACCAACACCACTGCACCACAACACCATCACGCCAACGCCACACCAACTCCACATCAACACAACATCATCACAACCACACCAACATCCTCACCACAACAACAACGCACCATCATCACACCATCACCACACCAACACAACATCACCACCTCAACAACAACAACAACAACAACAACAACCAACAACCAACAACCAACAACCAACAACCAACAACCAACAACCAACAACCAACAACCAACAACCAACAACCAACAACCAACAACCAACAACCAACAACCAACAACCAACAACCAACAACCAACAACCAACAACCAACAACCAACAACAACATCTCCCAACACCATAACATCAAAACACAACCACAACACTACAACACCACACCACCACAACAACAACATCACCACACCACCATAACAACACCACAACAACAACACCACAACAACACCAACACAAGCACAACACCACTACAACACCATATCACCACTACAACACCACCACTACAACACCACAGCACCACAACACCACCACAACATCACACCACCACAACAACACCACCACAACACCACAACATCACCACAACAACGCAACACCAGATCACCACCCCAACAGCACCACAACTGCACCACAACACCAACAAAACAACACCACAACAAGACGACCACAACGCCACAACAACACCACAAAATCACCATAACACCACCACCATCACCATCACCCCAACACAACATCACCAGAACACCACCACATTACCAACATCCCACAACATCACCACAACATCACCACATCACCATCACCACATCAACATTACAACTTCACCACAAGATGCGATTACCACAACATCACCACAACATCAACCCCACACCACACAAGCACTACATCACCACAACACAACTACCACATCACCACAACCACCACCACAACACCACCATAACCACAACCACCACCACAACACCACCACAACACCACCACAACATCACCACAAAATCACCATAACACCACCACCATCACCATCTCCCCAACACCTCAACACCAACAGCAACACCCAACACCACACCCCACAACATGCACCACAAAATCACCACAACACCACCAACACCACAACACCACCACAAAACCAAAACATTACCACACTCACCACCACAACATTACAACAACACAACACCACATCACCACCACAACACCACCACCACAACACCACAACAAAACACCACACCACAACAATCCACCATCACCACAAAACCATCACCACAACACCACCAATAAAACATTGCCTCACCATCACCACAACACCACCACAACATCACCACAACACCACCAATATAACACCCCAACCACACCACCACCCCACAACCACCACATGACCACAGCATAACCACAACGTTACAACATGGTGATGTTGTGGCGGTGTGGTGGTGTGGTGGTGTTGTGGGGGTGTGGTGGTGTTGTAGTTGAGGTGATGTTGTGGTGGTGTTTTGGTGATGGTTGTGGTGGTGCTGTGGTGGTGTTTTGGTGTTGTTGTGGTTGGTGGGGATATTGTGGTGTTTGTGTGCTGTTGTGGTGTTGAGGTGGTGGTGGTGGTGGTGTGGTAAAGTGGTGTGGTATAGTGGTGTTGTAGTTGTGTTGTGGGGTGGTATGGGGATCAGGTTGTGAAGCTGTGGTGATGTTTTGGTGGTGTTGTGGTGAGGTTGTGGTGTGGTGTGGTGGTGTTGTGGTGGTGTGGTGTTGTGGTGGTGTTGTGGTGTTGTGGTGTTGTGGTGGTGTTGTAGTGGAGATGTTGTGTGAATGTTGTGTGGCAATGGTGTGGTGGTTGTGCTGTGGTGATAGAGTTGTGATGGTGATGTTATGGTGGTGTGGTAGTGTTAACAGTGTGTTTAGACAAAATTAACAATGTCACTTTTTAACGAACCTACCTAGTCTGTACATTCACATATGTCACTTTTTCACCACCTTACCTTTTTCATCACAAAACAACAAGCAGGTATTTAGAAGAAGTATCGCTTAGTGTACAAATCTTTACCAAATTTGAGCTATTTCATGCCTGTAATGGGAACATAACTGGTATGTCAACACAAAATCACTCAGACCCGCATTGGTACCAACCCTTACAAGATGTTTGTGAAAACAGTTCTTCTTGTTATGTGTTTTTTCTCAACACCAAGACATTTTGCTACTACCTGTTTCAATATGCAGAAAGGTACAGAAATGAATTTTTTGAATGTTTAACAACAATTTAAACACAATTCATGTTGAACAATACATTATGTACAAAACATCCAATCTTCAAAACTGTTTTTACCTCAGTGTACAGAATTTGAAGCTTTTTTTTTTTGAGGCCTTGTACATCTATCAATGTGTTTTTATTCCAGTTGGGAAGAAATAATGTATATTGACAAAAGAGTCATTGTTACTTTTTTCTGAACACTCTGTTTGTTGTGGTGTTTGTGTGGTGTTGCGTTGTTGAATTCACACCACCACAACAACATCACACCATCACCACACCACCACCACACCACAGCACCACACCAACACAACACCACAATTATACCACCACACCAACACCACAACATCACCACAACAGCACTCACCAGGGAGGTGGAATGGCATCCTTACAGGCATTGTCAGACATTATCCAGTTCATGGAGTGTAGTGAGCCAGCACTCTGGGGGCAGGATGGATGCATTTTGTGTCAGTGAGTGTGGCTTGTCATATACAAGGACCTCTATGGCATTGGCTATGATCACCTGTTCAACATGATCAAGGCATGGCTCAAAGGGGGCAACTGTGCCCTTTGCCACAATCACAACATCCAAGCAGTCTGGGGTGACACCAAAGCTCCATGACAACAAGACTGGATTGAATACCTTGGGAGAGACCATCATTGGTGCCAACTTCTTGTGAGGCAACATCAAGTTTGTGACCCTGATGCTGGTGTTAGTGGTGTGGTGGTAGTGTGGTGGTGTGTTGTGGTGTTTTGGTGGTGTGGTGGTGATGGTGTGGTGTTGTTGTGATGTTGTTGTGGTGCTGTTGATGTGGTGTTGTGGTGCTGTTGCAGTGTTGTGGTGTGTGTAAGGTCAGCTGGACTGGATGTTGTGGTTTGGTGTGATGTAGTGGTGGTAATGGTGTTGTGGTGTTGATGTGTTGGTGATGTTGCAATAAGCATGTTGTAACAATGACTTTAATACAACCAGAGTGTGAGTGAAAAACGCAAACCTTGTGAGGGGAGCACCTCATGCTCAATGGTCCTGCTCTGGAATATGAGCAAGCGATCGCCCAGAGGCGCCACATCCACCCACACTTCTTGGTCTTTGTCTAGCTGGTTTTGTGGGTACAGGCGCAGACATCCCCCATCGGCGAGTGTCCACTTTGGATTGATGTAGTACAGCAGGGTAAGGCGACGCTGTGCACTTGAGTCGCTGTCCGATCCGCCAGCATCCAAGTGGCGTACATACCTGAGGGGGGGCAAAAAAAAAATGGTGAGTCGCAGCGCCCAGGAGGCGCCAGTGTGTATGACGTGGGCGCTGATACCGCGCGCCGCCACCTGGGTAACAGGCCAGCTGAGCCTGAACGCGCCCTTGGCCAAATCCCCACACTTGTTGCAGCTCCTCGCGCACCTGCAGTAGTCGCGTGCAAGCCGCACGTAGGTGCGGCCAGGCAGCCCACCACTCATGCGCCAGGTTGTCCACGTTTAGCCACAGCTGCCGGTCTCCTGGCACGGCACGAGAGGTTGTTGGTTTTCTTGCACGCAAAGCGAAAAGAAGGAGCCCACGTACCCCGCGCATTTGGGGCTGCCCAACGCCGACGGTGACGCGAAACCATGGCCGCAGGCTGCAGCTGACCCTCTTCGTGGATCTTGCAAACCTCATCGCGCAGGGCCGCCAA
>JANDJZ010000485.1:0-36050 GCA_027943245.1 Acanthamoeba sp. SK_2022b
GCCGCTGGTCTTTGACTTGATCGAATGTCGACACGTCCACTACACACGTGGCGTGGTCGCGGCCGAGGGCGGCGGCGGCCTGGGTGGCGTGCGGGGCGGCGAGGCGCTGGCCCGGGCGATGGACACGCTCGGGCTGGCCACGGTTGAGACGGCGGAGGTGATCCACGCCTGCGCCAGCGCCGCGCGAGCCCACGCCCTCTCGTTGGTCAGCCGCGACGGATGGAAGATCGTCTACTCGGGTAGGTCTGCTGATATGTTTTTTATTAATTTTCTATTGTTACGTATCAATTATATATATATATATATATTGATATTATCATTAAGAAATACTAATTGTTACGGGCGCGCCAGGTGACACGATCCAGCCCTGCCAGGAGCTGATCGAGCTGGGCATGGGCGCGACGGTGCTCATTCACGAAGCGACTTTCGCCCAGGACAAGGCACGCGAAGCCCGGCGCAAGTTCCACACCACAGCCGACGACGCCGTGGAAGCCGGTGCGCGCTTGCCCGAGTGCCCCCCCCCCACATTTGTCGTTTCTGCTCACACGGAACGTGTCGCGCTGTGACAGGGATGAAGATGGGGGCAGCGCGGGTCGTGCTGACCCACTTTAGCCACCAGTACGTGCGGAGCCTGCCGCCATTCGCGCCCAACGCGCGTGCGGCATGGGCCACGGACCTGATGTGCATCCGGCTGTGCGACCTGGTCTCTCTGCCGCTGGCCGTGGCGCCCATGGCTGCCTTTTTCGCCGACCAGGAGCAGCGCCGGCGCCTCGGCGCCAAGCCAGACGCAGACTCTGAGGACGAGATCGAGATCTCTGGCGACGAAGCACAGGACAAGTCGTAGCCTTCTTCCCTTCCTCTTAATGCTCCTCTTCTCTTGTTCCATTGTAAATACGTGTTGAGGTCATGCACTGCGTACACTACCAGCCTCGTGTGTGTGTGTGTGTGTGTGTGTGTGTGTGTGTGTGTGTGTGTGTGTGTGTGTGTGTGTGTGTGTGTGTGCTTGGGTGCGCGGCCCTGGGCTACCAGGGCATGAACTTTCACGGCGTCGGCATCACGGCGGCCTACGCGCCGTGGACCTACATGGCCGGCACTGCCGCAGGTCACCCGCTCTACGCCATGCTGGCCTTTGCCGGGCAGCGGCTGTCGCCTACATCCTGCCGGCCCGGTCGCGTCTGCTAGATGTCTAGAGCATGCAGCACCAGCTGGGCGGGTGGAGCGCGGGATCGTCGTTAACCATCGCGACATTGCGGGCGGTGCGGCCAATGCCACGGAAAGCCCCGGGTCTTGAGCGTGGCGGCCAAACACTCCCAACGAGTGGCGCTTGTCCCTCGAGCAAGCCTCAGCTGTATGGGACACGATCAGTTTACAATGAGGCTCTAACATTGGCTGGTCATTGTATCGGCGTTCTTCTTGGTACAAGGCGCCATCACGCGTAGAAAAACTTCATATTGATGTCACTAAGTGGATTTAAATCCATACGCCCATACAACCGTGTTGTAAGCACGATAAACGTAAATATGAACAAACCTGTGTACACGTTTGTGCAGTGCATGCACAAAGGGGGCACGGGAGACCTTTAAGGATACACAGCTCCTGCACCAAAAAAAAAAACCGTAGGTCGTTTAGCAGTGGGAGGCAGCAGTTGAGTGCGCAAAAGGTTGGAAATGGTAAGAAAAGGGGCAATACAGTCAAAAAGAGAGCTTGTTATTAGAGAAAAGAGAGGAGAGCCATGTATTCTGGAATACTATGTCTGTAAAAAGCTTACACCTGAGACTGCATCTGCACGTTGTGCACGAACTTTTCAGAGCAGTATGACCGTCCAGACTCACCCAAGCACACGCATTCCTGGTTAATGGAGTACTCACACCCAGGAGCAGAGCAGGCCACTACCTTGCCAGGAGCCTCAACAGTGGAGCGAAGGCAGACAGGGCAGTGGTTGATGTCAGCAGCAAACAGGTCCTGGCTGGAAGGAAGGTTGTGAGGCTTGGGGAGGTTGACTGGAGCTAAAGGGAGAGCATCTCCAAGCAAAGGGGGGCTGAGGGGCAGCATGATGGAGGTGGAAGAGGTAGAAGAAGAGGCAGGACACTCTCATAGAGAAGCGGCAGGTGAGACTGGGCAAAACGCCACTGTCTCTGATCCTTCTTGACAGCAATGGAATTGTGGCCAAGAAGAATGGCAGCTAATGAAGCAGAGTGTGTGCCAGCAAACACATTGAGAATCCACTGGCCAGGGTGGCTGAAGATCCTGATGAAGCGCTTGAGTGCCTTGAGTGGTTTCTGGCCATAGTTGAGAGGCTTGTGCGAATTGGACTTCCAGAGCTTTGGAGCAGGGCAGGAGAAGGAAAGTTGGAAGTCATCAGGAGTGCTTGGCAAGAACACCACATTGTTGCTAGATCCAAAGCGGAGGAGGATGTAGGTCTCAAAGTTGTTGTAGAGCCATTGGTGAGCGCCGCCCTAGCCGCTGGTCAGTGTCATGACGCCAAGGCTAACAGACCAGCCAGTGTGGTGTTTCTTTATGACCTTGGTGTACTTGGAAGCAAGGCTGTGCTCGCAGAAGATGACTGCAATGAAGTTGGCCTGCTTGTAGGCAATCTTGATTGTGTTGATGAGTGTGTTAAAGCTCTTGACTGGGTAGGGCTTGTAGTCCCAGTAGTCAGCATCGGTTATGCCCTTGGAGGGTGTGAGGCCATAGGGAAGGTTGATAATCACCAGAGCTGTAGTTGGAAAGGGGAGTATGTAAGCAACTAAACAACAATGAGTGTGGAGATGTATTCCAGAATACAATTGACCATCACAATAGTATTCTGGAATACAATTGTACCAGCTCATTTCTTGATGGTATTCTGGAATACAAGTGAGTGGTATGTATGGTAATTTTTACAGGGGGCCCCAATGGAGCACTTGCCAAGAGCAATATTTGCAGCACAGATGGTGGTGTTGTTGGGGAAGTCATGGCGCCACATCTGTGTTGTGTCCTCTGCTCTGACCACCTATGGCGATGCCAGAGCTAGGATGTGGGACTTGAAGTCCATGGGGTAGTCCTGCTTGCCTGACTGGTGTGAGAGGCACTTGAGTGACATCTGCAAGGGGGTTTCCACAGACAAGCGCCTTGATGATGCGCCAGACATCCACCTGGTTGTGTGTGAGCTGGAAGAGAGGGTCTAGGCTCTGCTTGTTTGCACCAAGAGCAGCAGCAGTGAGCTCCTTGCCAGACATTGTCCACTGATGGCAACCTTGAAAGTTGCCACTGCCCAGGTCAACCTGACTAGTTGCCTTGAGCGGCTGCTGAAGGTACTGTGCCCTGGCCATCTGCAGCTGTCTTGAGGTGTGAGCTGGTGTTGCGCCATAACAGCAAGAGAGCAAGGGCACCTTATCCTTGGACGTCATCTCAGAGCGGAGTGACCCATCAGTGTTTTGGCGAGCAGCAACAAGTGCTACCTCCATCATGTCAGTGTCAGAGTAGTCTGGCCACCAGTAGACAGTTGTGAGGCAGCAGGCGCAATGCTGCTGTGGATCAGGGACCCCCTCAGCCTTGAGATAAACGTAGGCCTCCCAGTGATGGTTGCCACCTGCTACCCAGCCAGCATACATCTTGCATAGCTCATGCAAGATGAGGCTAGCATTCTCCTTGCAGGCACAGTCCAGAGCAGCATTCTTGACATCTGCAGTGGAGGTTAGTATTCTGGAATTGAGAACAGCTGTGGTGTATTCCAGAATAACAAGCAATGGTGTGTTTGTGCGTACCTTCAGGGCAGATGACAACAACAAAGAATGGCTCAGTTATGGCTACAGGGTTTGTGGGTATTCCACTTGGCCACTGCTTCCACCTCCTCTGTTTTGTGGAATGGTTGCTGGAAGCATAATTTAATTTGCAAGCTGAGGTACCATTCTGTTCTTGCTTACTGCAACACTTAGGTGTGGCCTCCTCAGCAGGCACTGAGATGACATGCTCCTCCTCCTCCTCTTCCAATGCTATCAAAAGGACATTGGGCAAGCTCTTCCCATGCACAGCAGTCCAGCATGCTCTGTGAACTGGGCCAGTTGCACTCTGCACTATTGGCTTCAGAGCAGGGCCACTGGGAGGAGTCAATGGCTGAGTAAGTGTAGGGCTGGTTAACTGGGATGACACATCAGCCTCACCAATTTCTTCTTCAGGTGCCTCATGTAGCCCTGCCACTTCCATGGTGTCCTCTTCACTTGAGCTTTCTGAGGAAGGGCTGGGTGATTTGGAAGGAGAGGAAGATGTGATTGGCAGCTTGTCTTTACCCTTGCACCTTCTCTGGCTATCCTTGGTTGTCTTTCTCTTTTTGACTTGTCTGGTGCTGACATCAAGTTCCTCCTCTTTGTCCTCCACACCACTCTTGGCAGGGCAATGTTTCTCACCTATCAGGGAAGGGGGTATGGTGGGCAGCTGCTGTGAGGCCTTGCTTAACTTCAAGAGACAGTCAAGCCTGCCTGTAGGATTGAGGGAAAAGCATCAGCAACAGGCGTGTGTAGAGCATATTCCAGAATACAACTTGACATGTAATGTATTCCAAAAGTGAATTTGGATTACTGCCATCCAGAACCCCAAAAACTTGCACCCATGGACATGACACAAACATACAACCTAAGAAAGTTGCTTACCATGAAATGTTTGAACATTCAGTTTCCCTTTGACACTGCCCTTGAGCTCCTTTGGTAGCACATCCCACATTACCTTGTTGTAGAGGTCCACAAAGTGGTCTTTCCCAGCAATGGATGTTACTGTTGCATTCTCTTCCTTATTTGGCATGGTTGTCTCAAAGTCTGAGAGTATGCCAAGGCATGCAATTGATTTTGTATCACCAGCTGATTATGCCCACATCAGCTTCACATACTTGGCGTTGGGGTTGTGCCCAACCTGCCTGAAACCAAGCACATACACTCCCCATCATTAGTGGATGGAATCAGCAACAAATGTATGCCCCCCCCCACTTTATGCATTTTGTTATTATTGAATCATCTTGGCCAACTTCACTAATCAATACTTACCTTGCGTAGTCGCGGTCCTCCTCATACTCAAGGTACCACGGCAGCATTGAAACAACGCTCTTCTTACTCATGACTGGGATGGTGGTGATGTGGTTATGGCTGTGGTGGCGCGACTTGACAAAACCCAACCAACAAGCAGAAATTTTGCTTGCGCCATAAACCACGCACATGCCAATGCAGCAACCACCTTAAAATTGCTTCATCAGCTCTGCTCTCCAAACGCTGCAATAACCTATGCGTTTTTTTGACCTGACTCTTTTGTACAACTGTACAGCTCTGTCAACTGATTGTCTTGAATGGACTTTGTGTGCGTGCTCCATGTATCAACTTTTGTGATGTGTTTGTAAAGGTGTGTGTTCCTGTTGGAGTGCGCAAATGTAGCAGGGTATCTGGACTCGCTTGCATACTGCTTTTCCAACTCTCAGGAGCCTTCACCAGGGTTGCTTGCAAGCACCAGTGCTGTGCTCTGCAATGCTACCAACGGTAATCTTGGGCAAACAGTAACTTGATGACATGGTTTGTGTATTCCAGAATACACAACCTGTTACTCTTTGTGTGCTCAAGTTCTTCCCTTTACCAAATTCCTTTCTATTGCTTAATGCTAACACCAGGCCTGGTGGTGCTCTGTTTGAGACATGGTTTTTCCTGAATGGAAGGAAATCATTGCTTGGACAAGCATGCCATTGGTTGCAGGAAGGTGCACTTCTGCCCAAACAGCTGTGCCTGCAGATCTGGGAAGTACATGCCCAAAAGTGGTGCTGCTGCCTTTGCCCCTCAACCACCATCTCTCTTATGTTAAACCTGTGGCACGCCAGGAGCTTCTGGGTTTGACATACTCTTAAGAGCTGCAAGCAACAAGAACACTGCTCCACTGTTTCATCACAGCCTCTTACTGCACTCCAGAGGCCTTTCACGCAGAGGCAAAAACTATCTGAGTGACATGGAGCTGAGTCTCTCTGCGCAGACCTTTTCTTGTCTACTCAGAAGCTGAGTAGCATTGTACTGGGCTGCTCTGTTCTTGTCACTCCTCTCCCTCCCACATGCTTGGTGGATTGACAACTTCAACAAAGGCTTCCAGAGGTCCCTGGCCACCTACTTCCGCCTGGACTGCACTGCATTTGTATTGGTGCTGCTCCAGTGGGATGACACAGGAGAAGATGACAGTGCTAGGAGCCAGCTTTCCCTACCAAACTCCTTTGACCTTGATCATCTTATGCTCTTTATCTCAAGCTTTGATGACTACCAGCAGGCCAACACTCTGCTTACTTCATTAGCATGTGCTTTACAGGTCACCAACAACCCTATGAGGCCAAAAGATGCTGTTACCCACGCAGCCATGATGCTACAACGACAACTGCCTTCTGTTGCCCAACCTTATACATCAATATCAACCAGGTAACTTGAAGTTCGAAGCACAAGGTGAAGCGCCTGTACCAGTCTCACACTTCATCCCACTGGAGCTGTGGCCCACCAATGTTGGCAGTAATGAAGGCTTTGATGAAGCCTTCCAGAAGGTTCACAAGTTCTACAAAAAACACTCACACTCACCCCACTCCTATGGTGTGGCAGACATCAACATCTTTTACCATTACTACCTGGTGCGCTCTCTTACTTTTATTATCTAATCTACTCACGAACCACCCAACAACCTGCAGAGAGCTTTCAACAACTTGGGTTCAGGCAAAGCTTACAAGGATGAACTGTTACTATGTTTGGGATCCTGGCATCCATACAAAGTGGCTAGTGAATTGCTGTGGAAGGTACAGCCAACACAATATGTGTAATTCCAGAATACACAAGCCATGCTAAATTGTATTCTGGAATACTACCAAGGTTCTAACCTTGTGCATACTAACATCTTCCAACCTCCAGACTTACCTTCACACAATCACCAGTCCAGCCTTTCATGCCATCACACCAACTTCACTCTGTTATGTTAAGCCTCGACTTGCCACACTGACCCACCTCTACACCTTGTTGACTGAAAGCTATCCAGTTGTAGCCAGTTCCCATCAGCTGGTGGCCAATCAAGCCATGGATGCGCTCACTGCAAAAGTTGCACAACACCTAATTGACTTCTTTGAGTTCTACCTCCCTCTGGTACCCCAAACCTTTAGACAGGTTTCTGGTTGTGGGCCAGTTAGTACCTTTGACAGTCCATCATCATTACTCAGGTTTGCGATTATGGTGTGTGCTTGTGTTTCAACAACTATGACCTGTGGTTTTGCTACTACCATCGTCTGTTCTTGGTCTTTCTTGGCTTGGCACCCAAGGGCCAGTATGCACGAAGTTGCCTGCTCTACCTTCACCTCCTCAACCATTGGCAGGAGGAAGGCCTCTCTGTGGTCAGGCACTTGTCCAGCTCCATCTTCTTGTTCAATGAGGAGGTTGGAGAGGTGACCTTTGCCCAGCTGGCCAGGACAGTACTTGGCAACACAGACCAGTCTTCCTTGGCCAAACTGCAGGAGGCTTACAAGGCCCAGCCTTACATTGCTGCAGTTTCACCAGTTACCTATGAAGACTCACACAGTGACTTGAAGGACTTCCCACAGGAGCTACTAGCCATGAAAGAGCATCTACAGGTTGCAGTTGCACAGATCACCTGTGGTTTGTGGCGCCCTTACAAAAAGCTTGGTACCTAGCTTACTTCCTTCAGATTGAACCATTGCCTCATCCACCTTGACAGCTAATTCAGTTCTGGCCCAGCTGGAAAGGGGGCAAAGAGTTTAAAACAGGAAAGTGTTACTCAGCTTGCCCAAGACTTACCTTTTGACAAAGCAATGCCAACTACTTTCAGACCAGCTTCTTTTGAGCCTGCCCTAAAAACAGTCAACGAGTTCTTAACTTCGTGGCTTCTTTCAGAAGCCTGAAGGTGCACAAAATGTATGTGAAATGTATTCCAGAATACTAACGGCCTTTCTCTCTGTTACACTATAGTCTTTGCCCCCCACTGCTGCCACAACTCTGTACACTGAAAAGTGTTGCCCCTGACAACTTCACCCTTCTCTGCTTTGCCTCTGGTCCTCCTGTTGTTTCCCCCAGCTTTTGGTAGCCTGCTCTCAAACATGTGGTTTTGCATTTGCCCTCATTTGACACTGCAGATTCTTGCTCCCTACCCTGCCTAAACAAAAGCCCCCCAATTTGAGGGTTTTTTGCATTTCTCATGCACAACACAGTGATTGTGGTGTTTGAATTTAAATCCACTTAGTGTCAGGAATCGGCCAAGAGCTGCCCACTCTATTGTTGGAGCTAACAAGAGGAAGACGACCGCGAGAAAGAGGCAGGCAAACGTTGGGCAGCGCGGGCCAAGAGAGCCGAAATGGCGCCACGGTCCTCCACCGGCAAGTGGCCCTGCTTGTAATACTCGTGGAGAAGGCAAAAGGCCTCTGGCGCCGCCGCCGGGTCGGGGTGCCCCAGCACGTAGGTCAGGCTGCCGTCGTCGCGCGTCACTTGGGGATACACCCACGGCACGCCCTCGATGGTCTTGCCGCTGTGTCGCGGCACGTGGGGCTCATCTGAAAGCACGGCCAGCCCGCCGGGTCATCGTCCTTTTTGCCACTCTCTGTGCGCATGGTGTCGCCATTGCACCAGAGGTTGGAACGCGGCCCGACCAGCTGACCCTTGTTGTAGGTCTCATGAACCAAGAAGCCAAACGGTTGGCAGAGCGTCGGCGACTGGGCGTGATGCTCGAGCTGTTTGGCGGGGTCGGCCAAGAGGTCAAAGCACGAGCAAACCGTGGTCGTGGCTTGCCCGTGAAGAACGTCGGCCGTGAAGCAAAATGAGCACGCCCTTGCCATGGCGTCGGTCATTTTTCCAGTCACCCTCGCACACTATGCCGCCGGTGTATAACCAGGCAGGATAGGACGAGACCCCTTTGCCATGCTGTCTGCCTTGAGACCATGATCCCACATAGCGAGAGCAGTCGGACACTTGACGTGTGCCCAGGGGCGTGCCCCCGCCAGTCGTGAGGGGAAAGAGCGCCAAGCGCACCCAGTGCCAGCCCAATGGCGCGCGCCGCAGTGACCAGAGCCTCAGCGGGAAAGCCAGCCTTTTTGCCAGCCTCGAAAGCGGCTTGCGCATTTTCGTACGCGTTGCCCTCTTCCTCTTCGAGGTTCCCCCCAATGCGCATCAGCTCGTTGCTATCTCGGCTTCTGTTTTCCTCTTCGTTCTCATCTTTGTCCTCATCCTGGTCAGCCTCGTCGTCGTCCTTCTCTTCTTCCTTATCTTTGCTGTCCATACACACCCTTTTCTTGCCCTTATCAGCCGCTGTCTTGGGTGGGTCCACATGCATAATCTCGGACGTGTGGGCAGGTGGCGTGCTGGTTGCTTGGGCCTCGGGGGTGGGCGATTCAAAGGGCGGGTCCATCGTCTTTAAAGCTTTTGAGCTTGGGATGAAAGGTGGTGAGGAGAGTGCTTTTGCTGTTACACAAATGACTAAGTATTATGGGAAGCTTTTAGCTGTGTCTGCCAAATATGGAGACACTGACCAAAGCAATACATGGTTGAGGTAACAAGTCACACTCCATGGAATGCTCTCTGCACTGTTTTAACTATGACTATTCCTTCATCTGCACCTTCAACTTCTCTGAAGCAGAACCTCACAGGACACTTCAGGAAGCTTTGCTGCAGGAATCTCCCTCACTCACAAGAGCAGTCCATCTAGGCCACCTCTTGCCCAATTGAAGAGCTGGGCAAGCCTCTACCCAGTGCAGCAAGACATAACCTCTTCAAGTGGATGTTATGCTTGTTTATAAATTGAACAGCATTTATTACAGCAACAGATTCAACAGCAACAACATGCAATGATGCAGAGAACATTCCACTGAGTCCCCACTACCAGTAGTGGACAACAACAGAGGATGACTTTCCATGTTAGATACAGCCATACTGTGCAGAAAGCAGTTAAGCAGGACCAGGTGGTGATAGTACTGGGGTGGGTGGAGTTTGTCTACACCAATGGGGAGTAGTGGGTGGAGTTACCTATCAAGTTACCCATAAACAAGTTACCCATCAAGTTACCTGCCAAGTTACCCAATAAGTTACCCATCAAGTTAACCATAAGTTACCCAGCAAAGTACCAATTTGGAAACTGAAGTTAACCATAAGTTACCCAATGAGTTACTCATCAAGTTAACCATAAGTTACCCAGCAAGAGTTATCCATTGATGATTAGCTGATGAGTTACCCAATGAGTCAGCCAATGTTACCCAACAAGTTACCCAATGGGTTACCCAATGAGTTACCTACTAAGTTATCCACTGTTTTACCCATCAAGTTACCCAGTGAGTTACCTACTGTGCTACCTGATGAGTTGCTACCAGCAAAAGCAGAGGGAGGGCCACATGAATGAAGAAGAGCAGCCTCAGCAGAAAGGGGCAGCCTTGTATTCAAGACACTCACTTTCTATAACAGCTTTGAATGAAAGTGACTGCAACCACTACTTCAACCAATTACAGCCATGTGTCACCTCTGCAATGACTGCAGGTACCAGGATGTGTAGAGCAGTTATGGAATGGCAATCATTGACTTTGAGTCTACGCTCAAGTGGCCTAGTGGCTCTCTACATGGGGAGATGAGATTCTTGGCTGGAGAGGGTGCAAAAGCTGTGTTGTTGAGTGCATGGGCGTTACCTACTACCCAACCAGTGCAGTGCCCACATCATGCACTCCAGCTCTGGAAGAGTTGTTCTTCATGCTCAACACAAACATGGTATGCTCACCATACCTCTTCAAGTCCTTCCGGCTTATCGCCGCCCTCCATACGTCCACACAACAGGAGAGAGTTTTTTTGCCACCACATCAGCCGTCCTAGCTCAGTCGGTAGAGCGCAAGACTCTTAATCTTGTGGTCGTGGGTTCGAGCCCCACGGTCGGCTATCTCTTTTTCTTAGGCTTCCTTTTGCCCAGCAGCTGATCGCTTAAAGAGGTGGCCTGCTCGTTCCTCTATTCCGAGGAGCTCCTGAGCGGTTCCCTACAATTTAACAACAAATTCTCACTGTGCCTTCACGCACACTCTTGCTGTGCCTGTTCCACACAATGCTGCACATCTTCAACTTTGTTACAACATAAGCATACGTCAAGGCAGTTGGAGGAGCGACACCAGAGAAGACGGTCAAGGCTTTCGGATACGGCCATACTGCGCAGAAAGCACCGCTTCCGTTTCCGAAAAAAAACTTCCTGCCGCGAACAAGGCCACAGCTCCTGCTCCCCCCCTGAACTCGGGTACACCCAACTCAAGAGATGAAGTGCTATTTTGTATGAAGCTTGGAACGGTCAATCCAAGGATAAAAAACAATGCCAGAAGACCTAGTCTTCCGCCAAAACCGCGCACAGACAGCATCATAATTAATCATACAAAACACTCGCATCTTCTCTCAGAAAGATGGACAAGGACACACCCGCACCCTCTACCCATAAGCGAAAGCATGGAGATGAGCAGGAAGGCACCCGCACCTCAAAAACCTCCCGCCCCGAGTCTGAATGTAACCCCCCCCAAATCACCAAAAAATTACCTCTCCCCCCAATTAACAAGAAAAAACCCACCCCACCGCCCAGCCCAACGACCAAGCAAGAGACTCATTGCAACCGAAACTGATGAGGAGAACACCACCCCCAGACCCAGGCCAGGTCACGAAACGAACCCAACCCCAGTGCCCCAACCAACCCAAGATCCTGACTGTGGATGGGGCGCCAGATACGCACAAGGCTGGGGTCAGGACTCAACCCCCGCTGGGACCAGCACCTACTCATCAATCGAAGCCATCATCAACAAAATTCATAACACCACCCCGAGTGAAGACATCGAACAGGAGATTGCCAACGTCCTCAACTCCTATGTAGAAGCCAAGAACAAGTCCATCGAGAGGACAATGAAGGTATCGACAATCGAACTGGCAGTCCTCAGAGACGCAGTCGCAAAGGCCAGAGGAGGCAGCACCCCCCAAGAAGAGGAAGACCCGACAGTCGCAGTTATAGTCGCTGAGAACGTCAAGGAGGACTGGAACGCCGTACGCGCCTTCTTCAACGACATCAGGGGACTCGACCTGGAGAACACCATCCTGTTCCCGCAGACGAACAAATGTGCAGCGATCATAGCCTTTGAATCAGAAGAACACTGCACCCGCGCCCTCAACAAGATCTGCAACTCTGGGAAGGAATGGCACATTGTCTCCTCCATCCCCTCTCTAAAACAATCTGACTGTGCCCTCAACACCCCCCACACGGCCTACATCTACGCCCCAGACCTCCCGCTAGAAGCCCTTGAGACAATTTCCCCCTCCCCCATCAAATCGGCTAAAACAACAAACAGGTCCATCACAGTCTCATTCTACAGGGCAGAAGATTCCGCCGCGTTCATTGCACTCCGCTCCATCAAGACTCCCTTGGGACTGGCGAACATCTCCAACTCCTACATTGGGAAGACAGAATTCAAGCTGCGTCTGAAAGGCACCCTGAAGAAGTGGCGCTCCTCCAACCTCTGTAACTTCCTCAAGTCCCAAGGAGTCATCTTCAAGGAGGCGGAAATCGCAAGAAGCCCATTGGATGGACAGAATCTCTCCTACAGCTGGATCAAGTTCAACTCCGCCAAAGACATGGTCGAAGCCTCAAACAAGACCCTGATCACCATAACAGGAGAGAGACTAATGTGGGAAGAACCCAGAAAACGTGGAATTGGTTGTGGACATTAATAACCCAACACCCACAATCCCACCAAACCCTCTCCTGATGGTTGGCACCTTAAACATATGAGGGGGCCTCCCCCAAAAAATGGACCACATCATACACCACTTCAATAAAAAACAACTCGACATACTCATCCTCACAGAAACCAAGACCTTCCATGAAGAATGGACCAGAATCACCCTGTATGGCTTTACTGTCACTCACAACGCCCCCTCAATTACCCAAAAAACAAGACAAGGAGGGTTAGCAGCACTATACTGCAACAACATCGCACACCTCATCACAATGGAACAGCTAAACCAAACCCACCACCAACACCTTCTCCACATCTCATTCAGGGCCAACAACACCCCTGCCATGCATATAATAGGAGTCTACGCACCTCATGAAAACAGAAACTTCTTCAACAACACAGTCCTCCCTATCACAAAAAAGTTAACAGAGTCAAACCCAACTATACTAATAGGCGACTTCAACGTGTGCGCACACAAGATTGACAAGAAGAACCCAAAAGGCTACATCAGCCCACACTTCATAAACCTAATGGAAACGTGCGCGCTAAAAGATGCCTTCTGAGCACTCCACCCAACAAAACAGACCTTCTCCTGGACCAGAGTTGAAAAGAACGGCAGTATCCAAGCTACAAGGATAGAAACTGCACTAATATCACACCACATAACCCCGATCAACGCCTCATACTCACCCACGCTGGTTGACACAGACCACCTAGCCTTCACATGCAGCTGGAGAAGAAACAACTACAACCCCTTCACCCCAGTGACTTACCGCAGAGCATTCAAAAGCAGACTTACCCAAGAAGAGGCTATACTCTTCAATGAACGGATCAGCAACTGTACCTACACTGACATCAGAGACAGAATTGCAACAGCGGCGGCCACCACCATCCCAACCCCCCCTCCTAACAAAGCATGTAAACTAAACAAAGAAACTGCAAAACTAGTCAAAAAGTATGGCAAACTCACGCGAAGCATCCACAGACTATTAGCCACAGGCTCCCTCAAGCCAAAAGAAAGAGCACTTTTCTCAAGTAACGACAACAATGAATGGCTCACCGAAGCAAAAGCCTCACAGAAATCACTCCGTAGACAGATGCGCAAAGCAATCCGCTCACAAAATAAAATAAAAATAAACACAAACGTCATGAGACAGCGCAGAGATGCCAACCTCACTAACCAACTCCACTTCAAGAGACTTAAATCACACCTACACCCAAGAACCAACTCCCTACCACTAAACGTGCTAAACGAGCACCATGAACTGGTTACAGACCCGAAGCTAATCAAAGACGTAACCTGCACCTTCTGGTGTAGCTTGTTCACAAAAGGCCCTGCCCCAACAACCCCTATCCCGAACTGTTACACTAAAGAACGCCCACGCCTTACCATTAAAGATAATGAACAGATAACCAGACCCATCACACTGCAAGAACTAAATGACACCCTCGCAAAGATAAAAACAGATTCAGCCCCAGGCCCAGATGAAATCAACAACGCAATGCCCAAAGCCCTCAATGCCAGAAACCGAGCAGATCTCCTCTCGTTCCTCAACTCAGCAATGACTGACCCTACACTCCCAGACAACCTAAACAGCGCAAAAATCTGGACCATCCACAAGAGAAACGACAAAGCAAACCTAAACAACTACCGACCCATAGCACTCTGCCAAACAATATACAAACTCCTAACACTAATAATCAATGAACGCCTCTACGAAGCAGTAGAACGGCGCAACATCCTCTCCATAGCCCAAGCAGCCTTTCAAAAAGGGAGGTCAACCCAACTACACATAATCACCCTCCGCAACCTGATCGAGGAAGCCCTCACACTAAACCGCCCACTCTTTGCACTCTTTGTTGACCTGGAAAAAGCATATGACTCCCTGCCACACAGAGCCATAACACTCACCCTTCGCTACTATGGCGCCTCCCCAACTCTACAAGAACTAATAAACAAATTGTATGACAATGCAAACACCACAGTGTGCACCCGCTACGGTGACACAGCCCCCTTCCCAACGGACAAAGGAGTAAAACAAGGAGACCCTTTATCCCCTCTCCTCTGGAACCTGTTCATCAACCCAGTAGTAGAACAGCTCCTACACACCCGCTCGGCTCACTCAACATCGCAAGGGGAAAAAATTGGCAACACGGCCTTCGCAGACGACCTCACCATACTCAGCAGCTCTGGCGCTGACCTAGCCAAATCGCTGGCACTCTTCCAAAACTTCTGCAACTACCACAGACTCCAAATCAGCCCCAGTAAGTCCATCATTGCAACCACCTCACTAGAAACCCTGTCCCTAGCAGTAGACACCCCAACAGGACCCCAACTCATACCCAACCTAGACAAGAACAAAAGCGTCAAATACCTAGGCGCCCACATCCGGTTTGACCAACGCAAACCCGACGAACACTCCCTCACAAAGGAGTTCAAAAAGAAAGCAAACTTCATCTCATCAAAAAGGATGAGCGCAGAAGCCAAAGCACACTTCCTAAACACATATGCCTTCCCAACCGTCCTCTACAACACCCCGTCTCGTCCCCTCACCAAAAAAGCAGCAAACAATATAGACTGCGCGGCACGCAGAGTTATAATAAACGAACTGCACATCCGCAGCTGGTATGACAAAAACATCATGTACGGCCCAGACGGGACGGGCCTCTCGCTTACTGAATTGGGCACAGCCCAACGATGGGCTGCCCTATCCACCCTAACCTCCATTTTCAACGGACCGGACTCACTAGCGCAGACCACAACAGCAAACAACCTAGCGCTCTACCAAGACAAATCACCAGACTTCCCCTTCCACGGCAAACCAACCTTGCGCCGTAACCTCCCCACCATAGCCGCCTTTATAGCAGCAGCTAAAGAATGCGAGGTCCAAGTAATCTTCCCACACTTAGCGCACCCAAACAACACCCACACACAACCAACCCAACCCCCACCAATCCCACCCACGCCCTACACGCTAGACGTCTTCACCGATGGGTCTTTGAAAAATAGAGCAGCGGGTAGTGGTGTGGTCTTTCACTCCCACCCAAAGCCAATCATACTAACCCACAGAACCCCTAGGGAACAATCAAATAATAATGCCGAGCTATACAGTATAGAAATCGCCCTGAAACACACGCCACGCGGCACCCCAGAAATCAGGATCTTTACGGACAGCCAGTACGCCATAAAGACGGTACAAAACTGCCTAAAGGACTCCCCAGACATACACCACCTCACCCCAAATAGAGAGACCATCCTCAACATACGCAACCTAGCTGGCAAACACAACAAAATCACCCTCCACCACATCTACAGCCACGTCACCAAGAAGCTCCGCGCTGATCCCAACAAATGGCAACCAAAGATCGAGGCGCAAAAAACAAACCTCCCCCTACACTACCCCACCGCCTGCAAACTTAACAACCTAGCTGATGAGGCGGCAAGAAAAGGCGCAGACCTCCCGCCACCCCCCTCGGCCTACGCCCAAGAAAGGGTGATCGTCCAAGACAACTTCTCCTCCTCCCCAATCCCCAGACGGATCCTCCTACACAAATGGAAGGACCAATGGGACAGACCCCCCCCAGGAACCCCCAAGCGAAAAGCCCTAGCCAGCCACCCTGACACGGCCCTATACGGTTTCTTGCTTAGAGCCACTAAAAATCTCCTCCCCCTTCGAGCCAACCTTCACCAAACCTCCTCTAACCCAGTGCACGCAACCCCCACCTGCATCTGGTGTGAACACAACAACCAGGGACACAAACTGGAAGACCTGGACCATGTCCTAGCCTCCTGCCCAGCACACGAAACTGCACGACGTGAAGCGCAAACGTCTCTAAACACCATCGCGAAAAAACTGGACTCTATCCCCCTTATCCCCACCGCCTCAGCTACAGACTGGCTGGGCATACAACGAACTCCAAAAGGACACTCTGACAGCCACTACAAGACCTTCCGCGCCATCCAGGCCACACTCCTCGCCACAAGCCACCGCATCTGGATTGATCGGTGCCTCTACCTGAATGCCTTGGGCCTCACATGCTCTGCGCAGCGCAAGACAGCCCCTCCCACCCCAGCAACAGCTGGGGTCGGAAAGGCTAGCGCATCGGCAGGTGCAGGGACCCACAACGCCGTCCAGGTCCACCGCCGACCGAACCCAGCCCGACCAACCGATGAGGTGACACCAGATGACTGACCACAACAAGCCAACACAGCCAACACACCAACCCCGACCTTCACCGAGACCGCGGACCCGACCGACCAACCCGACCATCCTCCCCAGGCGCACTCTTTTCCCCTCTCAAGCTGAGAGGGGTTTTTAACGAGGCGCCCCACCGACGCAGACACCGCACAAGCATAGACGAAAAACTTTCCCCTCCTGCGGGAGGGACGGTGACCAGCTCCCAGCCGAATCCAAGGACCAGAGTGAGAGACTGCCATCACCACAGTGGGGGCTACCGGGCTAACGCCAGAGGCCGCACAGGCACACGGTTAACCACTTTAACGACCATTACATGAACATGAAAGCACCGCTTCCCATCCGAACAGCGAAGTTAAGCTGCGCCAGGCGGTGTTAGTACTGGGGTGGGCGACCACCCGGGAATCCACCGTGTTGTATCCTTTTGCTGCCTCTTCTTTGCCTTTATGATCGTGAGATTCCTGCTCCACGCGAGGCAGCCAGAGCTCCTCACACTGCAGAGTGGAGTTTCCCATTCTCTCTCCCACGAGGTCAAACCCTTCCTGGGGACAATGTCTGAGGTTTCCTGCTCAGCTCCACAGCCTGGAAGGGCTGGTCTTGGCTTCATTTTGGGAGGGTGGGACAAAAAAGGGGGAGGTGGTCGCGGTGTGTCGGTATTTACATGGGCAGCCGCGGGTCCTCGGGCTTGACGCGGGCGGGAGGGTTGGGTCGCGATTGCGCCAGGAGTCGCTTGTAGATGTTGACCTGGAACAGCAGCATGATGAACACGGTCTGCGCTACGAAGATGATCTTGCCCAAATGGAACATCCACTTCGGGTAGAGCCTACACGATCGTAATCGTTACGTTAATACTCCAATCTCTCCCCCCCCCCACACCACAACAAGATTGGGAGTGGCACGCACTTCCAAGTAACGATGGCGCCGGCGACGCAGGCCATGACGATGGCGGGGAGGAAGGAGACGAGCGTTTTTCGAATGAGGACCTGCATGTGGCGGCCCTTGGTTGTGTCGGACCGGAGGTAGGACGAGAGGAAGACGATGAAGACAAAGTT
Source organism: Acanthamoeba sp. SK_2022b (assembly GCA_027943245.1). NCBI lineage: Eukaryota > Discosea > Longamoebia > Acanthamoebidae > Acanthamoeba > Acanthamoeba sp. SK_2022b. The sequence continues at coordinate 17,958 of JANDJZ010000485.1, forward strand.
GAGCGTGAACTCGGAGACGATGAAGATGGAGTAGGCCAGCTTGGGCGGAAGCGTCGCCGGGAGCATCGAGAACGGGATGATGCCCGACAGGAACACGCACAGCACGCCCAGCGCGAGGCCCACCACGCTCTTGCCAAAGTAGGCGATCAGGTTGTCCAGCCCCTTCAACACCTGCTCCCCCCCAATGCGTGGCGCGTGGTTGTTAGGGGCACGGTCGGCTGACGAATGCGGAAAGGGGGGGGGGGGGAGGCGCGAGCCGACCTTGGTGCGGTAGGTGGGGTTGGCGAGGCACGGGGAGTGCAGCAGGTTCATGGAGAGCCAGAGCATGAGACCGGCGAAGCCCGTCAGGAGGACGACCGCGAACATCAGCACGTGCGAGTGCGACTCGCCTGCAAGCGTAAATAAATTTCAGAATAAATACATTATTTCTTTTTAAAAAGAAGTAAATAAATAAAATATATATATATATTCAATGGTGCCGGCCTGGACCGGAGAGGGACTCGTACCGAGCTCAGACCGTATCCCCTGCCAGATGTTCCAGTTGTCGTCGAGGATGAGGTAGGGCCACCAGTTCCAGGGCTGCACGACACACACACACACACACACACACACACACACACACACACACACACACGACCGAACGGGTCACGCGTTAGTCGGATCGGTTCCAATAAACACACCAGAGAGAGAGAGAAGCATCTCCTTACCTTGATGAAGGGGGCGACGGGGAAGGTCATGGCGAGGCCCGGCAGGGCCTTCATTTCGCGGAAGCGCTCGTGGCAGCCATAGAGGTGCCAGTCGCCGTGCTCGTAGTACCTGAGAGCCAGCTACCGGGTGAGCCCAGCGCTGCGTGTGGGGAGGGAGGAAAAACGAGACGCGTACCAGAGCGCATTCAAGTTGTAGCCCGGGGGCAGGCGCAGCAGTGGCGCGTCCTTCTGCGGGTTCTGGTAATCGAACATCGGCGCGCCGCCCATTTCCTGCGCAGGCCAACCCGTCGTTCAGCGTTCGTTGTTGTTAGTCATTTTTGTGTAGTGAAAGTCGCGTGGCATAACAAGAATGCAAGGAACGCAATCGAGAATGTGCAGGAATGCAGAAACAAGGGAGGGGGGCAAGGGCAAACCTTGAAGGCAAAGTAGGCGGTGAGGAAGCCCTGGTCGGCGCCGTCGTAGGAGATGGTGTTGTTGTAGAGGGAATGCACCATGTGGTTGAACTTATTCGTGTCGGGCTTGATGACCAGGAGGCCCGTGTGGAAGTTGCACGGGTTCATGAAGACGGCGCAAAAGTGGCCGCAGTCGAACAGCTCGTCGAGGTTGCCCAGGGCGATGTTGTCAGCGTCGAGGTAGACCACGCGCTCGTACTGGGTGAGGTTCCACATGTAGAGCTTGTTGAGGGTGAACTCGAAGCGCGCGAGGTAGCGCTGCTCCTTGCCCTCGGCCTTGGAGGCCTTGTAGGGATTGGCCATGTTGGGCACTTCGGTGACGATCGCGCCGTCCTGGCGGAGCGTCCGCCGTGTCTCCTCCTTCACGTTGGGCGAGACCAGCACCACCATGTCGGCCTTGGTGCCCGTTCTTCGCAGAGAGCGCATCATTACTCGAATCGCCAGCAGATACTCTGCAAAAGGCGAATTTCATTAAATGTAAAATTGATCATGATTAATAATAAATCATCGATGTAATTAATTGGTGCTTGCTTTGCAGCTAAAGGAGTGGGAAAAAAAAATGTAATTTATTGATTATATTTGAGATTCCCTTGTCAGCGGAAAAATTAAGATCGGGTGGGTAACGTTACCTGCATCTTTGGGGGTGCCCTCGTAGTGTATGGTGGCATACGCGTGCTTGCTGCTGGATGCTCCCCCTGCATGTGCCGTCGTGACGGCCACTGCGATTACGAAAATCGCAGCAATTGCCAGGCGGGCCATTATCGGCAGGCCTCGGCTTGGCATTGGATCTTGTGTGATTGAACGACTAAGAGGGCAAACAACGAATCACCTCTCCCCTTCGATCCAGTGGCTGCTGCTTCTATTGGCGAGAATCTAACAAAAAACGGTGCCACGTCCTTGCGTGCGCTGTGCCAAAGCTCCGTCACTCCGACTCAACCCAAATTTTTGCGATTCGGTCTAGGAGTTGACGAAAGGAGTTTGCCCTCAGGAGAGCATGACCTTGATCGCCTGGGCACAAGACAGGGCAGACAGGGTGGTCCAAGATCCAAAAGGCCAAAGTATTTGTCAAGATAGCTTACTCCATTCCGTGGTGTTTTCCGCGTTTAACCGACCGGCAACCAATGGGCCCGCAGCGGACAGACAGCTTATCACGCCTGCTATACCCGGGCCTGTTGCCGATGGCGGGGCGAGACATGTGCCCGGCACCGCGCCTGCTGTAGGCCCGGGCCTCCCCAAACGCACTCACCTCCCCCACAGCAATACCTTTACCACCGTCACGCCAGTAGAGCGGCGGCAGCGAGCGACAAGGAGGAGCGTGTGGAGTCGGCATGAGCATCTTCGAAGGCGATAACCCACTGGAGGGCTCCGCCATCCTGCTCCTCCTGCTTCAGCTCATCATAGTGGTGGTGCTGAGCCGCATCCTCACCAAAATCCTTCGCTATGTCAAACGTGTGTTCTCCCTCACTCCCGCATACATATTACTTTTTTAATAAGTATTGTGTACAAGATCCAAGCTCGTTTTTCTACCTTCAGTATGATTTGAATAATTATTTATTGAATAATTATTTATAATTTCAATTTTAATTAAAATTCCCAAATGGAAATTCTAATATGTTTTGTGTCTCGTGTAGAGCCTCCCGTGATAGCAGAAATTGTGGGGGGCATCATACTGGGGCCGTCAGTCATGGGCTACGTGCCCGGTTTCACGGACAACATCTTTCCCGAGCACTCGATGGAGGTCTTCTACACGTTCGCCGAGGTGGGCCTGATCTTCTTCATGTTCCTCATCGGCATGGAGGTAGACCCGCAGCTGTTCAAGCGCAAGCTCGGGCCGTCGCTGATCATCAGCCTCACGGCCATGGGCTTCACCTTCATGCTCAGCCTCGGCGCGTCAGCCTACATCTACTACAACGTGCCCAGCGGCGCCTCCTATCTCGAGGCCATCCTCTTCACCGGCGTCGCCACCGCCATCACCGCCTTCCCCGTCCTCGCCCGCATCCTCGCCGACCAGAACCTCATGCAGAGCAAGGTCGGCGTCACCGCCCTGTCCGTCGCCGCCATCGACGACGTCTCGTACGACGTCCGCCCACGTGTGTCCTCATGTCGTGTGTGTCGCGTGTCCTCGTGTGTGACGTGTGCTGATCCTGGGGTGGGTTGATGACCATCAGGGGCTGGATTGCGTTGGCGTTGGTGGTGTCGATCGCCAAGTCGTCGGGCAGCCTGACGGCCCTCTACACGCTGCTCGCGCTGTTGGGCTACGTGCTGCTGATGCTCATCGTCGTGCGGCCCATCACCGCCCTGCTCGTGCGCACGTCGCACCGCAAGAAGATGCAGCACGAGGCCCTGGTCCTGGTGCTCATGCTGCTCTTCGCCTCGGCCTGGACCACCGAGGCCATCGGCATCCACGCCATCTTTGGCGGCTTCGTCATGGGCATCGTCGTGCCCCGCGAGAACCAGTTCCACATGAAGGTCACCAAGGCCATCGAGGTACTCCCACTAGACCCGGCCACTCGCAGCGACACCAAAACAGTGGGCGTGACGTTGGTGGTTGTGTGGTGGGCGTGCGGCAGGACCTGGTGACTATCGTGTTCCTGCCGCTGTACTTCACCTACTCGGGGCTGCGCACGAAGCTGGAGGACCTCAACACGCCCGAGTCGGGGGTCATGGTCATCCTCATCCTCGCCGCCTCCAACATCGGCAAGATCGGCGGCGCCACCTTTGCCGCGCGCCTCGTCGGCCACACCTGCCGGTAACGCCCCCCCCCGTGACTGTCGACACTGTCGACATTCGGGACACGCGCAACTTACCAAATTACGATCTGCGTTGTGTGTCGCGCAGGGAGTCGCTCACGGTGGGCGTGCTGCTGAACACCAAGGGACTGGTGGAGCTGATCGTGCTCAACATCGGCCTCGACGTGGGCATCCTCACCGAGGAGATGTTCGCCTCGTTCATCGTGATGGCCCTCTTCAACACCTTCATCACCACCCCGCTCTGCTACCTCCTGTGGACCCGCTGGGCCGTCCGCACCGACCCCAACCTGCGACCCAAGTGCGCCTCTCTTGTCGGCAACTGTCGACAGAAATGCCACTAACGCGAAGCATGCACGTGTGTGCCCACAAATGTCACAGGGACAAGTTCTCGGTGGTTATGTGCGTGGACGAGCCGGCGTCGGCCCTCGCGATGGTCGAGGTGGCGGCCGCGGTCATCCACGGACAGAAGAAGCGGAAGAAGCTGCGCCGACGCCCCACGCTCAACGCCCTCCAGCTCATGGAGGTCTCCGACGCGCCCTCCTCCTATTTCTTTGCGGTAAGACGTCGCATCTTCTCCTTGCACGCAAACGCAAACGCACACGCGCACGCGACTGATGCTGAGATGGTTGGGTGTGCACAGTTGAGACAGAAGAAGTCGAATGCGCTGGTGCTGTCCAAGAAGCACGCCACGCTGCTGGGACTCAACCTGCGCTCGACCATGCGCGTGTCGGCCCACGTCACGCACGACCTCACCCAGATGCTCAACTCCTGGGTACTCCCCCCCCCGCTTCAACATCGTCAACTTGTGGGATTACAAGCGCTGGTTACTCATCCACGTGACTTGACCTCTGATCCACCAGCTGTACGAGCTGGTGCTGCTGTGCTGGCATCCGCCCCACGCTGGCGCCGAACTGACTCAGGGCCGGGGCATCCTGCACCACCTCCTCCAGCACGCGCGAGCCCCCATCGGCGCGCTCGTCTACCCGGTAGCGCCCTCGTCTACCCCCCCCCCCGTTTATTCATTCCTGTCATTCTTCTTTCGGTCAATCCGATAGCCTCGCCGCTTGCTGCTGATTGGCTGAGAATGGACGATCGCAGGGCAACTTCAATGCGATGAACAGTGTCGACAACGTGCTGTTCGTGTACCGGTTCGAGCGGTGCGAGCGGGAGGCGTTCCAGCTGGTCCTCTCGCTGCTCAACAACCCGCAGACCAAGGTCACCGTCGTCATGCCCTCGCGGGAGTCATGGGAGCGCGAGCTCATGCGGCAGTACCACGACAACGAGGATGACGACTACGGCTACGGTGACGACGACGACTACGCCGACGACAAGGACGGAGCCTCCGAGATGGACGAGCTGATGGACCTCACCACCAGCGACGACGATGACGACCACCTCGCCCACAAGCGCTCCGCTGTTGTCGACAAAAACGACGACGAGGCGGAGGAGGATGCCGCGCAGACCGCGGACGAAGCGACGAGCGAGCACGAGGGAGAGAAGAAGAAGAAGAAGGACAAGAAGGACAAGTGCTGCCCGTACAGCGTGGGCGACTTCTTCGACATCCTGTTCCTCTTGGCCCTGCTCCGGCGCGGGCTGGTGGGCCTCGTGCGGTGCCTGCTGCGGCCGTGCCGCGGAGACCAGCGGCCGCAGCGCAGCTCGCTCGACGATCCGTCGTCCTCCCCGTCGTCATCGGCCGACGAGATAGAAATGACGACCACAAAAGCGACGACGGACAAGAAATCAAAGAAGAGGAGCGCGCAGTCTCCTCGCCAGCCACGACGCAGCGAACGAGCGGCCGCCAGGACAATGAGCGACTCGGACACCGACGTCGCGCCCGCCGCGGCGGGCAGCGGAATGAGCTCCAGCCGGAGCTTGCAGGGAATCAGCCGGTACCACACGCGCACACGCTCACACGCACACGGCACGAGCTCACAGAGCTTTGGGGGGGGGGGGCATTGCAGAATGGCAGAGCGGTTGGAGGAGGAGGAAGAGCGCAGGCGTGTAGCGAGGGCGGAGCAGAGCAAGAGCGACCACGAGGGCATGATGCACCTCCACCACAAGCGGAGGCGAAGGAAGCGAAAGGCCAAGGGCCACCACCATCACCACCTCCCCTGGATCGTCGGAAAGCGGAGGACCGAGAAGGTTGTCATCACCTCTCTCTCCCGGCCCACCCACTCCCGTGTTCTGCTGACGTGGCTTTGTTGTCGACAACCTACACCCACAGGAGCTGGAGCTCGAGGAGGACCCCGAGCGCGCGTGGATGAGCGACATGGACGATGTGCTCGCGCAGCTCAACAAGCACCCCGAGCAGGTCACCATCGTCCAGGTCAACATGAACCGCATCCTTGGTAAGGCTCCTGCTGCTGCTGTCTCGCCTCACACTCCACACACACACGGCTCACACTTTGGCATCAAATGTTGGTCGTCGCAGAGGCCACGCTCAAGGAGGAGAAGAAGAAGCGGGCCAAGCATCAGCGCCAGATGCTCCTGGTGGGCATCGACCGCGAGTGGGACACCTTCGCGCAGGACCAGGCGCGGTGGAGCGCGTTCGTACATGCGGCGGCGTCGCCGTCGACGTTCGTCCTGTTCCTCCACCCGCGGCTGCACGGCATGGACCCCCCGTCGGCGTCGGCGGCGGCATCGACTGGTGGCCGCCATTCGCTGCGCGATCGGCTGCTGGGCTGCTGCTGCTGCAGGCCGTCCCGACCCCAGCCATCCACTATCGAAGACGAGCGAGGCAAGAACAACGAAGACGATGACAACAACGACCGAGAGGACGAAGACAACACCAGCAGCTCCGACCCAGAGGCCAGCCCACAGAAATGAAAAATCATTTGTAAAACAAAAAACCTTTTTATAAATAAAAAAATTCAATATTATACATTGCAGGAGGGGTGGATGAGGTATTCTTCATTTGCCTTGGTGTTGTGCCTGGATCCCAGGAGCTTGTACGTATAGACTTGAGCTTGTATTGTTTTTGTTGCAGGCACGCAGAACTCCACCATCACGGACAGAAGCTGTTCCACACTGCCCTGATGCATGCGTAGTGGTGGGAGTTGGGGTTGGGGTGAGCATGCGGGAACGCATCGTCGTCTGTCATACAGGGTAAGCCCAAGGGACGCCCTGCAAGGCATACCTTTGTTGTACAAAATGGCGATCACACCCAAGAAATGATGTCAGAAACTCAAGAAATCAGGCCGTCCGGGGCAGGAAGAGGCTGGTGGCAGAAAAAAGCTTTGTCTTCTAAGGGACCCCGCTAGTGGAAGTGGCTCCCTCGGCGCACTTGGTTGAGAGGCCGTGCGTTCGAGCCCCACCCCGCTAACCGGCTCCTCCCGACTCCTTTTTAGGTGTTGCTCCTTTTTTGTACATATGGCCCGCTAAAAATTTGTTTTCTTTGACCTTTTCTTTGGTGCTTCTGGCGTTTCTGCTGGTTTGCGTCCTCGTTGGAAACGGTTGGTTCCCGCTGCTGCGGGCTTGACCTTGAGATAGTTGAGGGCAACGGGTGAGCAGAGCGGTGTCCTTGTAGGTCCTTGCGATCGGCGCAGGCTTGCCTCGTGGTCATTGCGAGCTCGACTCGCCGAGCGGGAGTGTGGCAATGAAGTGGCAGAGGGAACGGCTGATGGTAACGAGCGAGAGAGCGCAGGCGAGCTTTTCATTGGAGGACACGGTCGCCCTCGTCATCCACTGCCCGCAGAAAGTGGCGAAAGTGGCCAAACCACTGAGCTAAGGTCTTGTCGGCCACATATGAGGCTCAGGATTTGACAGGACCAGGTCAAATAACATTTTGAAGTATGAGCATTTTGCACTTCGGAAGTAAAGCGTACAGTTACATGTGATCCTCATCAAGGTCAATGGCTGATGTCGCGGTGCGGAACCGCTCACGCTTCACAAACATGGTCACAAGAACAGCCACTCCAATGGCGACGACTATGATGGCAGCGATGGGTAGGATGACTGCGAGTGATACGATCAAGGCAGTGTTGTCACTTGTGCTTCCATCTTTCCCTTCTTCTCCAACTAGGACTCCCAAATCTGAACACCCAAGACAAAGGAAGATTGAGCTGTAGATCAATACATGATGATATACAAAAAAATATAACAACAAAATGATATATTAAAAAAAAAAAAAAAAAAAAAAACGAAAGCGGTACCGGGATCGTAGAGCATGTAGGAATCAAAGTGGTTGAACTGCATAACGAGCTGCCCTCGCCCGTCGTCGATTCTGTAAGTGACAGCACCTGTGGGCTGCACTGCACCATCGATCTCGACCGCCTCGACTAATCGGAGCTGGGTGACGGCCTCGGGACTCAGGGGGTGCTGGCCTAACAGCTTGAAGGTAGTGAGCCCGGCCTGGGGCGTATCGTTGAAGCGCCGGGACTCGTTGTACTGGGGGCTTATATTCATTCGCACCTCGAGGGCATGATCACTCCTGCCCTCCCATGGCCAGCCGGTGATGTTGAGTGAGAACTTGGCCAGCGCCGGCGACACGGTGAACGGCAGTAGGCCGCTGCCGACCGTCACCTGCGTGTCCTTGTCGAACAGGAAGAATTGCATGTCGACCGAGCCCAACAGCGACTGGCCGCCTCCGGCGTCGGTGAAGCCCAGCTCCGCCGAGTACGTGAACGACTGGGTGGCGTTGTACCGCGTGTCGTTGACCTGGCGCCAGCCACCTTAACCCACGCCGTTGTTTAGTTGGTCGTGCCACAGTAACCCGAAAGTGGGAACGCCAGAGAAAAGCAACGGTTGCCAGTGTACCGGCAACGAAGGCAGCATGGTAGTAGGACCCATCGGTCTGGCTGAATTCGGACAGCGACTCGAGGCTGAGACTCACCTTCTCCTGCGGCCGCAGCGACCCGACGGACGCTTCGGAAGGGACAAGTGAGGGTTACAGACCAGCCGCTAAGAGTTTCAAAGGTGGGTACCTCGGGGCGTAAGGTCGACTGCTGGGGCGCCGTCGACGAATTCCACCTGCACTCCCGAGGTGTCTGAGCATGGCAGGGTTAGACGAGAGGAGAAGGGCAGCGGCGTGCAGAAGCTTGGGTACTGTTTGCAAGGAGCTGGGTCTGGGCGACGGGAGGTAGCACGGAGGAGAGGCCCACAACCAGGAAAAAGAAGAATCTTAGGTGGCCCACGCTGTGCATCCTTGTGGCGAATAAGAAAAAGTAATAACCAGCGACCAGCGGCTCGGCAACTGCGTTTCTCCCTTGTTGTGATTGGCCAGCGCAAAGGACCTAAATGCGGTCTGAGTAGGAATTAAAATTAAACAGATCATTATTTGACTTGAGTGTGGTTTTTAACAACAGCCCTCTTCACAGAGCTATAGATTGGGTCAAGTCCCGGTGGCGCAATGCCTGATTGGTGACTTATATCTGTTAAAGGGGTGGCTCAAGCAAGTGTGCCGCCACAGCACTTCCAACGTCACCGCCATCACCAACACTGCGCACGTCATCACCACCAACACCACTGCATGTCAGCACAACCAACACTGCCAACACCACCACAGCAACCAGCTTCTTCAGCAGGAGAGCCCAGCGTCGACGGAAACCTGCGCAAGGTGTGGTCAGAGGGTTGCAGGTAGCAACAAGGGAAGGGGAGGTATACCTTCCATAGGCGCCACTACATGACGAACTCAGCGTCCAGTTCCCTCGGACTTGGAGGCAATTTCTCTCGCCGACGGCCAAGGGCTCCAGGCGCCTGAGGGGCAAGGCGAGAGCCCCCTTGAAACGGCAACAGCTCAGACGGCCTCCTCAACCTCACCTGGGCTAGTTGGACTCCCTCTGAATTACCGGTTTCATCCTCCCCTGCATGTTTGGCATTTTTCCTGACCGCTTGACTTCTTCTGCCCAACAAGGATCGAACTGAAGGAGTCGCAAGAGATGTCGGGCTACACATTGGAAGTGCAGAAGGGCATCTACGGTGGTGCGCCCCCGCACCGCGCTTGGCACAGCTCGCAGTCGTGGAGAGTCACCGTCGATCACACGATGACGATCGCAGAGCTGCTCCAGCTCCTTCAACAGACCTGCGACACTTCTGTATCCGTTGGCAGGCTGCGCCACGTTAGTGGCAATGGATCTTGGAGCCCCTCGCTTGACAACCCGCTCCAGACCATTCATGAGGCTGGCCTCGTCGAGGTAATGATCATCCATTTTACAGGAGGGGAGATTGAGTAATGTTATTGATCTGCGTGGATCGTGTCCACAGGGTGCTGTGTTGGGCTTCACGGTTCCAGGCATGATGGACTAACCAGGCCGGAAACATCACTCTGGCACATGCAGCTTCACGAAAGCTTTGCAAAGAGATTGAGAGGTTTCTTGAAACAACTTGTTGTCGTTCAGCAGGCAGAACAGCTGGTGCGTCCTCGTTTCAATTGTTTATGAGGAGAGGTGTGTATGAGAAGAGGGATGACGTTCGTAGTCGAGCTCAGTAGGCGGCGGGCTGTTCGATTTGGGCGAGGCGCTCCTTGAAGTTGTTGTTCTCAATCTCGAGCTTGGCGAGGGCAATGAGCAGCTCCTCCTGCTCCTCCTCGAGGCTCTCGTACCTGGTCTTCTCCTCTCGCAGCTCGTTCTGGAGCTGGGCCACCTTGGCCTCGAGCTGTCCTCGCGCCGCCGCATCGGCCGGCGCGCCGCCCGAGCGCGGTGGCTGCTGCTGCAAGTGCTGGAGCTGCTGCTGGAGCTGCTGCATCTGGAGCTGCTGGGTCTGGATGTGTTGCTGTTGGTGGTGGAGCTGCTGCTGGAGCCCGCTCAGCTGCTGCTCGAGCTCCTGGTTGCGCTTCATCAGCCCGTTGGCCCACTCCTGCCTCCTCTGCTCCTCGGCCTGGGCCTCGGGTCCAACTGTGCGGGCGTGCGGGCGCGCGCGCGTGAGTTGCGCGCTCGAGCGAGGCGGAGGGGGGGGGAGCAAGGAAGACGCGTACGCCCGGGGGTGGCGTGTCTGTGGGCGATCTGCTGCTTGAGGAAATCGATGTCGGCGTCCCTGCTGCGCAGCACGTCCTCGAGCTCGTTGTAGGCCTGCGCCAGACTGTTCAGCTCCTGCACGCGCCACCCCAACGAGTCAGCGACACGCGCGACGAGGTGTCGGCCTTGCAACGCCACAACAGCCAGCAACCCCCCCCCCCTTGTTTGTTGCAGCATGCATGCGACCACTTGCCTGAGCAGCAGTTTGGGCGGCCAACAAATCTTGTCGCTGCGAGTTGACGAGCTGCGTCAGATGGTCGACCTCGCCCGTCTGTGATCACACACACACACACACACACACACACACACACACACACACACACCACACATGGACCCGCACACAGCGATCGACCGTTAGCGTGGGCCGTGCGTGAACGGTGGTCGAGGCACAGATCGGGGTTGAGTGACACGTGCCTTGGACCTGAGGAGGCCTTCGAGTTCGGCGATGCGCGCCTGCGCGTCGGGGCTCATCGACGGCGAATGGGGGGCGGCGGAGCCGTGGCCGTGGCCGTTGCCGGCGGCCAGCGAGGGCGACCCGGGCGCCGACTGCTGCTGGTGGCGGGCGTAGTGCTGGAGTTCGATGATCTGCTTCTTGAGCAGGGCCATCTCCTGGTCCTGGCTGCGGATGAGGTCCTTGTAGGACTGCAGCACGGCCTCGTACTGCTGCTGGCCGCCGCGACCGCTGCCGCCGTTCGACCCGCCGGCGTCCTGGTGGGCCGCCTTGTTGCCGCGCCCCGAGCCGGGCGCCTTGGACGGCGTCGCGTGCGGGCTGCGAATCTTGCGCAGGATCCTGTCTGCGCTCGTTGGCGGACACGAGAGCGGCCGCCCAGAGTGAGACCACGAAACGCGAAGAGCGAAGAGCAAAGAAAGAAAAAGCGAAAACGGAGGAGGGGGGGGGGAAGCGGAGAGCGAACCGTAGGCGTCCTTGAAGAAGAGCGTGAAGTCGTAGTCGTGGAGGATCTTGTCGAGCAGCCGCTCCCTGTTGCTGATGTCGGCCTCTTCTTCGTAGATGAGCACTGGCTTGTCCTGCTCGGCAAAGAGGAAGGCCTCAGATTTCCTGAAGCCGTCGAGACGGCTCATGAACTTGGCCGTGCCAATGTCTCGCGTGATGATCAGATGCAGTGATGACCTGTCAACGCGCGCGCGCGCGCACACACACACACACACACACACACACACACACACACACACACACACACACACAATGAGACGAGGATGCAGACGCGTCGGGGATGAGGCTGGAGAAGGCTCTACGTGTTGATAGCAGACGAGGCGCCCTGGCCCTCGTCGTAGTCGTCCACCTGGAAGCAGAGGCCAACCAGGAGCGCGCCCAGGCCTTGCACGTGCACGTTGCCGTTCTCCGACATCACCAACTCCACCAGCTGCGCACACGGCGCGTGCGGCATCGATCGAACGCAGACCAAAGGTCAGTCGCCGAGGAGCGAGGGTCGAGGGAGGGGGGAGGGAGGTGCGCACGAATGGCAAATTCTTGGGATTCTGGAAGAACGCCTTCACCGCCGGCGAGTAGTCGTGGACCCACATGCAGAGCAGCCTGCCCCCCCCCCGAACTCGTGAGACGCCACCAAAGCGCAGGAAAATGAAAGCGAAAGAGAGATAATAAAAATATAATATAATAGATAAATAATAGATAAATAATTATACCGCAGCAGGGCGACAAGGACGAGGGTGTCGCCCTTGGGCGAGGTGTAGACGTCGATGATGGCGTGACCGATCTTGGCCAGGAGGGACACGATGGGCTGGTCGGAACGGGGAATCTCCAGCGGGATGTCCAGCATCAACTGGTGGAGCGCGCACGACACACGAGCGATGGTGAGGCCCGGCATGCAACCGGTGGCGCCGGGCCGCTCCGCCAACAATGGCCAGAGCGGCGGCGGGTGGCGCGTGCCTTCTTGCAGGTGGGGCTGTCGGCCACGATGTAGGAGAGCACACAGCCGGCGAACCACCCGCTTAACCCGTCTCCGTTGCTGGATGGCCAACCAATGATCAAATACAAAAAAAAATACCAATAAATATTAATAAAATTTTTAATGAAAAATGTATTTGAAAAGGAATGAGAAAGGGTGAAGTGAGACGTACAGGGCACCCTCGACGATGAGTCCGTGAAGGAGGCGACGGCCGATGGAAAACGACTCGACGCTGTCCTCATCGCCATCGGCTATCGGGCTGGGCCTGTGGGGAGCGTGGGACGAGGTCAGCGCTGCGCGTGTGCGGTGCGCGAGTGCGTGAGGCGACCGACCTGAGGGTGGAGGCCAGGGCGATCTGGCCCTCCTCGTTCTCGTGGAGGTAGGACTTGAAGGCGTAGAGCGAACCCAACCGCTCCGACACGTCTCGCGAGTTCAACAAAATCACCAGAAGCCTGTGCAGGGCCTGTCCTCCCACCACCACACGATCACACACACACGAACACACACACACACACACACACACACACACACACACACACACACACACACACACACACACGACGCGCAGCTTGGTGGGTGAGAAGACGGGTGAGAGCGAGGGGGCCGAGTGGCACCGATGCATCAACTGGAGAACGAACCGGCTGCTTCTGCCCGCCGTCCTCGGTCTCCACCACCTTGGACATGAACGCGTTGCGGTTGTCGCTGCTGTCCTTCATCACGTTCCCGAGCGTGCGCAGAGCCTACGCACGGGCACGCACTGCCATGAGTAGAGCTGCGCGACGACAAAGGCAGCGGGGGGGGAGAGCGTGGCGCGGTGTGGCGTACGCGTGAGCGGACGGCGGGGGAGTTGATGCGGGACAGCGCGAGGTGCATGACCAGGTCCAGCAGTCCGTGCTTCCTGATGGCAGTCTGTGAACGGGAGTGGCGCGTGAGGCATTCATCAACAACCCACGCGAGTCGGAGGAGGAGGAAGGGAGGAAAGCGCGGGGGGGGGGTTCGGGTGTACCTGGTTGGTCGAGGTGTTGGGGTTGTGCGCCGAGACGAGCAGAGAGATGGTGTCGAGCGCGAGCAGCAGGATGGCCGCCCTTTCCTCGGTGAGGAACCACTGGTCGGTTTGACCCAGGCGAAGCAGCGGAGGCAGGCGCTGGATGCACGACGTCTCTCTGAAGTAATTCTTCGCATTCCAGAATGACACAATGCAGAGTTGACCGTCAGTTGAAGGGCAACTTTGTGATTGAATGAAAGAATGAATACAGACGTGAGAGAGAAACAACGAAAGGAGGGGGGGCACCTGGTTGGACACGTTGCCGGCGATCAGCGCGTTCATCAGGTTCAGGGCGTCCTGCACCACGATGCCGCCCTCGGCAGCACCCTAGCGAGCGCGTACATGAAGCGAGGAGAGAGAGAGAGGTAAGATGAGATGAGATGCCGCTAACGCAAAGCAAGGTGGCCGAGTGAGGTACCTCGGCGTCGATGACGAAGAACAGCTTCTCGAAGGCGCCCTCGAAGGCGACGATCTTCTGGATCTCCTGATTGGAGTGCGCCAGGTGCGTCAGGAGAAGCAGGCCCTCTGGGTGAAAAAAAAAAACAAATCAATTAATTAAGTGCCCATTCAATATGAAAATAAATAATAAATAATAAACGTAATAAAAACGAACCGTTGCGCACGCTCTCGCGGTGGTCCACGAGAAGGTCCATCAAACGAGACACGCCCATCTGGGCACGAAGAATGTACTCCTGAAGAGAGCGAGACGAGGTGCGCGTGCAGTCAGCAAAACGAGAGGGAGGGAGGGAACCCGACGTGTGAACGAATCGAGCGTGTACCTGGAGAGTGGAGGCCTTCTGCTGGATGAGGGTGGTGAGGAGCTGGGCGGTATTGAGGCGCACGTAGGACTCCTTCTCTTCGAGCAGGGCCAAGAGGACGCCCACATACTCCTCCTCCTCCACAAACTGGCCCGCGTTGTAAAGCTCCACGTAGCCCGCGGCCCCTTCCGCCTCCTTCACAACACGAAACGGTCACCACACAACATATGGGCACACACACAAGAATACAGAGAGAGAGAGAGAGTGAGAGAGGGAAAGCAGCACGTGTGAGACTACATGAGGCAGGCAAGGAAAGGCGTGGAAGGAGAGGGAGACCTCGGGTGGAACGGGCTTGCAGATGAGGTAGAGGGTCTCCAAGGCGTCACACACGGTGTCGAGGCTGTTGCGATCCGGCTTGAGCGCGCCCACGAGGTCGGGAATCGCCTTGCCCAACTCCTGTTGAAGCACGTGCCAGCCCCACGGGCAGGATAGCGTCAGTCACGACACGCCACGAGATAGAGGGTGGACAGTTGAAGGGCATGAAAAAGGCGAGGTAGTAGTGGCGCGAGTAAAGAGAGATGGAAAACAATCGCTAGGCTAGAGATTGAGAATGGGTAATAATTTGATAAGGAAGAAGAGGGAGGACCTCATGGGTGGCGCGCGAGTGAGCATGAGCCCGAAGGAGCTTGATCACACGGCTGCGCTCGTCAGGGGTGGTCGCAGCGCGCAGGCGAGCGGCCAGCTGCTGTACGCTGGCCAAAAGCGAGGCATCAGGGAGTGGCGCAAGGATGCCACTCATTCGGCCCAACCATGATGTCATCTTCCTTGATCAATCAACGATCGCAATCGAATCGATGACCTAGCGCCTCACTCGGAATGAAAGGGGGCCAGGCGAATCTCACACCTCGCCGACGGTCACAAAGAAAATGATTTCTTTTGTGACGTCATGCCACGCCAGCCTCTGCTTTTTCCGTTGCATGGAAATTTCGGGTGCACGGATGCAAAGGAATGCGAAAAAGGCTGGAAGGAGGACAAGCAGGAGGGAAACGAAGTGGCCGAAAGATTGAAGTATTGGACATCTCGAGTACGCCAGCTTGAAAAAATTAGAAAAAAGTTAGAAAAAGAGAGATCGCGTTAGGCTCGCCTCTGGGGCCTAACATCTTCATCTGCTAGCCCCCCTCAACCGCCAGCTCGGCAAAAACATCTTTCATCTTTGATTGGACCCCTCCTTCTGTCTTCTCTCGAGAAGATAGAAAATTGTCGTTAATTGGTGTAACTGCTCGATTACGAAATGGACACCCAGACTCTGCAAGACGACCTTCAGGAGCTCATCAACCTTCTGCAAGGCCTTAACCCCCAACATCTGGCCACTGTGACTCAATTCCTGCGGCACCGGCCAGAGGATCTGCTACTTGGCCAATTGAGCGAATTGCTGCGCGATGCAACGCCTGCCCAAGTGGACCGACTCGTAACTCTAAACTCGTCCACCAACGCTCAACCTCCTCCCGGCGTGCCCAAGCCTAAAAGCGAAAATGGAGAAGGAGACGATCAACATCAGCTGCAGGACGGCCAGGACGACTCCACAGCGTCCCAGGCTGATAGGGAAGCGATCGACAAGCTGCCCAAGGAGATGGTGGCGTCGTTCGGCCTGCTCGTGCAGGTCTACCAGCTCTACCAGCTCCTCAATCGACTCTCCATCCTGCAGCTCATGAAGATCTTTGAATTCGTGCCCTCGGGCCCGCAAGTGCAGCAGCTCCAACTGCTCCAGCAGCTCCAGCAGCTGCTCGGCCAGCTCCTGCCCGAGACCCTCGCCTCCCTACACCAAGAGCTTGCGTCGGCCGAGGCCGGCCGCGAGCAGACCGTCCTCTCCCAGCTGCTCCAGCTGCGCAAGGAGCACTTCCACCTCTACCAGCCCCTGCGCATGCTCCTCCAGCTCGATCTGGACGATCTCCTCGCCCTGCAAGACGCGCTCCCGCGGCTGCAGCCGGTGCAAATGCTTCAGCTGCTCGCCCTCCTCCAGCTCCAGCCCTTTGACGTGCTCGAGCTCAAGCGCATCCTCCACGCCTCGCGCCTGTCCTCTGCCCACGACTCCCTCGTAGACGACCTCGGCAGCCTCCTGCCGCCGCCCACTTCGGTCCCGGCCGAGCCCACGCCGCCGGCAGCGACGCCGGCTGCCCTCCCGGCTCTGCCACAGCCTCAGGCGCCGCAGCAGCAGCAGCTCCTGGGCGGCGTGGGGCTGGCCGTGGCCGGCGCCCCGCCGACCCCTCACGCTACTCCCGCGCCGCCCGTGCCTCACGCTCCCAGGTACGCGCCTGGCGCCCCTACTCGAGCCCCGTTGTCTTTGTGCACGCGCGTGTGGCTTCTTCTTTCTCTTTTTCTATCGGATTCACTCTCGCCTTCTTCTACTTCTATTGCTACGACTACAATGCCGCCTACTGCGCGTTCCCTTCTACTTCTATTTCAATTTCTATTACTACTACCTACTACGTTATTCCTGCTTCTACTATTCTGTGGCGCGCTGTACATACGAACGTCGCCTTTCATCACCGCCTCGTCGTCGTAACGCACTGATGACGTCACGGTCTTGGCGCTCGTGGCCTCTTTCTTTGCGTCTTCTTATCGCGTGCGTCGATTATTACCGTTTTGTTGCAGAGCGAGACCGCTGCTGCGCATCGTGGAGCAGCCGCCCGAGAAGTCGGTGTACAAGCGCAACCTCAAGCCCAACCCGACGCTCCAGCTCGTGGAGGAGGAGCTCGGCATGGAATCCAACCTCTACATCGCGCCCGTGCTCATTCGCTGCGACACGCTCGAGGAGAAGAACAAACTCCTGACCGGCAACAAGCCAGTCAAGGTACACCGCTCGACGCGCCTTCACACACACACACACTCGTTCGCTCGTTCGCTTGCTTTCGAGCAACGCGGAGGAGGCGCATCTCGGTTCGTGTGCTCACCGCGCGTGTCGCAGGTCGCGCCAGGGCGCGTCGTTTCCTTCCGAAGGCTCAAGATCATGGCGACCTCGCACCAACAAGGCGAGTCGCTCTTTGCCATTCGGTTCGAGCTCAGAAGGTACCACTAATCGATCCGAGACCAAGAGAGAGAGAGAGAGGGAGGGAGGGAGACTCGCTTCGATCGCCGCGCTGCCTGAGCACAACTCACAACCCACACGTCGCCCATCAGGTATCACGGTAACGAGTACGAGATATTGGACTACGTCCAGTCCAACCCGGTCTGCGTGCTTTCGCACTCGACCCAGCTGCGCCCTGTATCGTCCATGACCCCGTCCGTCACCGAGGTATCACCCCCTCCCCCCGGTCGTCTCCCGGCTCTTGCAAGGACGCTCGAGTGCGGAGATCGTCTGCCCTTTATCTTTGTCTTTGTGGTGACGCCGTCGTGTCTGACGAGCTCGTCGCCGCCACACCAGGTGATCCCCTACAGTGGTACCACTGCCGGCGGCACGCGCGTGGCGGTGTTGGGCACCAACTTCGTCGACAGTCCCTCTGCTCGAG
>JANDJZ010000486.1:0-31634 GCA_027943245.1 Acanthamoeba sp. SK_2022b
GAGGAAGCTTGATGCATTTGAGAGCCAGGTGTGTGCGTGGGCTGAGGTGCAGCAGGGGTGAAGATGGTGGGCTGCTGGGCTGTGGGAGGCTGCATCTGTGGAGGTTGCTGGTAGTATTGAGCAGGGGAGGGCGTAGCCATCTTCGCGGGGGCCACGTCATTGAAATTGTTGCCTCCAGCCAGATCGTGATGGTGTCCATTTGGTGGGGCTGGGGATGGCGCCGCAAGCTGGTCGAAGAATGAAGAGCCAGATGCGGCACTGCCCCCAAAGAGTGCGGACGCATCCCCATCTTGCTGAGAGGAAGTGCCGAAAAAATCGTCTTGCTGAGGAGGACCGCTAAACAGGTCATCTGGCGTAGCCATTTCGGTAGGTGCGAACAAATCTGCTGATGAGGCCAGTTGGTCAAAGAATGCTGACGATGCTGCAGGGGGCTGAACGATTGTGCGAGATTGGTGCGGTTGAGGAGAATGGAGCGTCAAGTGGTGGTTGCTCAATCCGCTGCCGCTAAAGGCTGGTGCTGGCGATGGAGCCGCTGTGAAGGTGTTGAAAATGTCGAAGTCTGCGCCGCCTCCGCTGCCGCTGAAGAGGTCGGGCACCACGTCGATGGTATTCTCCATCTCCTCGACTTTTCCCCTCACGACTCCGACAGGGCCCAGTGAAGCAACAGCAGACCAGATGTTGGCCTGCCAGTGCCCTTCAACCTTGTTGTTGGCTGGCCTCTGCCCTGCGTTCACCGGCGCTTTTCTCCGGTATTTTTTCACGCTGACGTGGCATGTACCTAATCCGCATCTGAGCGCCTTTTGCAGCTAGAATGTAAGGTATAGCCGTGTTCCCTCGTGCCAACAAGCGGACGTTCGAACGCCACAGCCCTCTTTAGAAAGATTGCACAGGTCGGTCGATTCACATCTTGGATTATTGGCGGCACCAGCCTCTGCCTTTGGAGCTCGCCTCCCCTCAAAATCTCGATCCCACTGGGGCACTCACGAACAGATGGAACCAATCTTTCCAGTCCTACGAGAAGAAACGGTCAATGTGGTACATAGCTTTTCCGCCACTTGGGAGTCCACTATATATCTCGGATTGAGTTGATGATTTGCTGGGACCAGGTCGTGTTGGGCACAGAGACCTCTGGCAAGCACAGATTTGTTGCCTCTTTGGTTGGCAGGGCACAAGCTTTAAACACGCTTGGTACATGCACTGCCAACGCACGCTTATCTCAACAAGCGCGCGTACTCATGTCAGGAGGTACAACTTGGCAGGCGTGCCTGTTGCGATGAAGAAGAGGATGGTTTTGGGCGGCACAGCCTTCACCGTCAACCTCGACACCAACATCTGCGGCTTCTGGGGAGTCAATGACCAGGTACAGCGTGCAGCTCACTCTGAGCGCTAATGTAGTCGACGCCTTATCCTCTCTACAGGCTATTCGATCAGGTGATCGGTTCATTTTTGTGTACAACACTGCGTCTCGGGCAAGCTTCGAAGAGTTCAAGTTCACTCGCGAAAGGCTGATGAACATGGATATAGACCGTGATTCAAGAAAAGGCTCCACGGACCAATTACACCTGACATGGTACGGTCTCGATTCCGTCACGATGGTTGTTTTCAGGGCTAAGCAAGATGCTTAAATGTAGGCGGCTACCCTTGATGATCGTGGGCTATCACAAGAGCGACAAACTGCGGCAAGTTCCGTTTTCAGAAGGGAAGCGGTACTCGGAGTATTACAAATGTGCTTTCAAGGAGGTGCGGCAAGACGATCCAGCTGGAGTGGAAGAGTGTATTCGAGAGATGCTGGCCGATGAGTACGGTGTCGTGGGTACGTATCTCATTGGCCCTGAGCCCCGCTTGTCTTTAGTCTCACGCACTCCACGGCTCCAGCTTCCCCCAAGTATTCTCTCGCTTATGAACGAGAGACTCTGGACGACGTGAGCAGCTTGACCGAATTCGAGATTGTACCCTCTGCAACACCGTAACTTTCGTGCCGGGCATTGGCTATCTCTAATGGTGGCCCTTTCTTGCTGTACAGGCGGTAATGGGAGATTTGTTTGTGGGAAAGACGTGTCTCATACGAAAGTTGATAACTCGGACGTTTAATCCGCGATACTTGAGCACTGCAGGTTACTGGCCTGGGACCACATCGCACCCGGGCCTCCTTTGAACTAACAACAACTTTTTGCCACCACCGCATGAACAGAGGAACACAAACAAAAGTATCGGCTGGCAGTGGAAGGGAAGAGCTACATCCTCCGCCTGACCGATACGCCAGGCATGATGCCACTCGAAAATCTGACAAAGGAGGTAATGCTTCCCTCTCACACTGAAATCCAAGACCTACGCAGCCGTGGTAACACAATCATCATGCAGTACCTGCTGCCGCTGCAAGGCTTCATCTTGGTGTACAGCGTGACATCGCGGAGTAGCTTCAATCGAATAAGCCAGATTTACCCAATCATACACAAGGACAAGACCGAGACCAAGCTTCCGCACATTATAGTCATCGTGGGCAACAAGTCCGACGAGCATCTAGACAGACAGGTTTGCCTTGCATCTACCAATCAACTGGCTCCTCCGGGCTTCTCACTCGAGCTCATGGTTGAACAGGTATCACTCGAGGAGGGCAGCCAGTTGGCCAGGCAGCTAGGATCGGCCTTCTTTGTCGAGATGTCCACTAAAGAAGAGTCGGTGGAGGAGCCATTCCTGCAGTGCGTGAAGTATATGCAAAACGGCAGCAGCCTCGCCCCTATACCTCAATGTACGAGCTCCAGCGATCCGACACCTCATCACATTCACCGCTTAACTTTCCGCTTCAGCCCCAGGAGGTGGCGAAAGGGACAAGACAGGGCCGCTACAGATGATGGAAAAGCGGAGATGGCGAGCCCGAAACTTCGTGCTGCGAGAAGGAGTTTTGAGCTTCACCAGCAACATACCGATCGGGCCGGCCAAAGGGGCGTTTCCGGTACGGTCCCTTCATATATAGATACCCTCGGTTCTTCCACCTGACTTGAGGCATCATTGCTCGGCGTCAACAGTTAACTGGGGCGATGGTGAAGGAGCTCCCCGCCGAAGCGAAGCTTTTCCCGTTTGAGTTGACTTGCACTGGTACGAACAGTGGCCTTGAGGGTCCGCAGTTTTAGGTTGAAAGTTGATCATTTCTTGATGGTGGGCTACAGAAAACAGTGAAGCGTGGCACCTCGGTGCGTCGTCGGCCGAGGAGCGAAGCGCGTGGATGGCGTCAATCAGGCAGGCGGCAAGCAAGCCAGTTAAGACCGACGATCATCAGCCCGACCAGTTGAGGCGAGCGGCTAGCCCTTTACCAGTTCATTACACTTCCCCGATATCCACGCCATTTACCCGGAGCGAAGAGATAGACATCCGGAAGCCGGTTACACTCAGCGCAGTACGGAGGAGTTCTTTCGTTCATTTACTCAGCACTCACCCGTCAACTTGTCTGAACTGCAGGACGTACCTTCGCCTGCTGCTGCGAAGCCAATTAGCTTCTCTATCATGGATCTGGCCGACACAATGGGCCGGGGCACCCCAACAACCAGCTATACCATCAACCCGATGTATGTGGCCATGCATTCCCTTTGTTCTCCCGCCACTTGAGCTAACGCTCTTGGCGTCGTGTTGGGCAGGTGGCGCTCCTATGATGCGCTTGGACTTGCATCTCCCTCAACGCCCAGCAGGAAAACCGCGATCGGCGAGAAGGTCACGGCGTTGTGGCGCCGCGACACAAAGAAGAACAGGAAGGACAATGGCAAATACAAGACTACAGACCAATAAACCGATCCTCTCGCGGATGCAGGAATGGCTTTTTTGTGAACAACCTGGGCAAGGCGGTGTCCATCGCGAAGAAAGCCTCCTGGCTACAGGTGATGCGGCTGTTGACCACCTCTTTGGATTGTCCAATGTAAGCGAGTAACGACTGGAGTCCGGCCGGGAACCAGACGCAGGAGAAATAAATATCGTCCCCAAAATTTCACTTCAGCAAACGGCCACAAACCACCGGTAAGCCATGGAGCCGCTGCCGTACGAGCTGAGCTTCCAGGTCCTCTCAAGGTCCCGCCTTCTGGTCAACCTATCATACCCAGGCCCATGGCTGCGCTTCCCCCCCCCTCCTTATACAACCTCTACCTTTTGTGCAGTTTGACCACGCGGCAAGTGCTGGGGTTGCAGCTGGTGAGCCACGACTGGAATGAGCTCGTCATGCGCTACCTCGCCCAAACCAGGGTACACTGCGACCGCTGCGTCCTGCGATGACCTGAGCCGCTGACCTCCCGTCCTCCCGGCCAGATGCTCGAGTTGACATCCGTGGCGCGAGTGGTGAAAGAGGTCGTGCAGAACCTCCTGCCTCGCAACCCCGACCTCCGCTCCCTCAACGTCGCCAAGTGCTACAAGCTCACCACTGCCGACGTGGGCGCCATCCTGAAATCATGTTCCAAACTGCAAGCGTTGCATTTCGAGGTGCCTCAGCCTCGCGCAGTGTGTGTCTTGCGTGTGTGTCACGCAGCGCGTCGAGCCAAGACTTGACGCACCAACCGATGCAGGGGTGCCGCATTACGGATGTCGCTCTTCACATGATCGCCACGGCCAACCCTCCGTTGCGCGCTCTCAACGTATTCCCGCCTGCGCGTGTCTATGGTCTATGGTCCGTGAGTCTAACTCTCTCTCTCTCTCTCTCTTGATGATCGGGACAGCTGCGCGACTGCAAGCTGGTGACCGACGGCGGAATGCGGGAGCTCCTCACCCACTTCCCCCAACTGCAGTACCTCGACGTCAGGTAGCCGCCACTACCGCTTGCGCTCGCGCGCTGCTTCACTGCCCTGGGTCTCCTCTTGGGACCGTCTCGGATCTGACTCCATCGTTGTTGCCAGCGGGTGCAAGGTGCGGTCGCTGGGGATTGGACGTGAGAACACGCTGGAGGGCTTGCGTCTGTTGGACGTCAGCCGCACAAGCCTGAGCGGCGAGGCCCTCAATGACATCGCCAAGCGCTTCCCCAATCTGTTCCACCTCAACCTCGAGGCACAGCCTCCCCTCACTCTCCTCGCCTCTGGTCTTTTGTGTAACTTCTTTTTCTTTATTTATTTATTTATTTATTTATTTTGTTTTTTGTTTATTGTTTTAGCAATGTTCGCACGTGTCGGAAGCATGGCTCAAGGCCAGTTTCTCGTCACCGTGCCTTGCGCTGACATCGCTCAACCTCTCGTGGAACTCGAGGTGCGTTTTGTGATGACATAACATATCGCTGTCTGTGGCTATAGCTCACCCAATTCGCTGCCGACCGGCGCGCGTGTGGGATGGGCTGACCAGTATCAACGACAGCTGCATCGAGAGCGTGACCAGGATGCTGCCCAATCTGTGCTCGCTTGAGCTGGAGAGCTGCTACGAGATCACCGACCGCAGTACGACCACCCCAGCCTCTGTAACGTGAGACGAGCGCACAACTGGAGCACGGGCAGGCTACGCGGAGAAACCTACCCCTCTGGGATTTGGGGGGGGGGTGAGCGTGCAGGCGTGGCCCAGATCGCAGCGCATTGTCCCAAGCTGGAGAACCTGCAGCTCGAACAGTGCTTCAAGCTCACCGATCAATGCCTCGCCCTGCTCGCTTCATCTTGCCCTTCGCTTCGCTTCCTCAAGGTGCGCTCGCCTCTTGCGCCATAGGTGGCGATCAACAGCTTGGCCTGCTGACGTCAGATGGCGGGCCCCAGATTCGAGGTTGCAATGCCGTCACGGCGGAGGGGCTGGCGGCCTTTACCGACGCGCTGCCCGGCTGTCGGGTGCTCACAGAGAAGGGCCAGAAGAGGGATTACCGCCTCATCTTCCCCGAGGACCCGTTGGCTCCGCTCGTCTTCGCCTAGTAGGTGGTCGACACCTACATACGGACTGCCGCATTGTGCCAAACTGTGTGCTTTATAAAGGCCTAACTTTGGTGGTCGCGACAGCCTATGACCGTATGTGTTCGCTCGGGGTGTTCGCCCTCCTCAACCTCGCATGCCTCTCAGGGACGCCGCGAGCTTCATGAACCAATTAGCTTTTGATGGACTCTGCAATGTGCCTTCAGCTTGATCGTCTCTGTTGTGCTACACAATGGCGCTGCCAGCATATACATGTGTTCTCAGGAGCACCCGGTTCCACTGGTGATTTCCATTGATTTCTCATATGGCTTTTTCTTGCCCCCAGAAAAGCGCCAACAAACAGACCCAACAAACTCTCGTTCACCCCTCATGTCGTTAGTGCCAAGAGGAATGGGTCTGAAAGGACTAGGCAAGACTAAGCGCCGCAGGAAGGTCTATAACGGCAATATCCAAGGAGTCACAAAGCCGGTCGTCACTCGGCTAGCCAGGCGGGGAGGAGTCAAGTGGGCGTCGTCGTTGGTCCATGTTGAGACTCGCTCGGTACTGAAGGAGTTTCTGGCCAGGCTTGTTCGTGACGCGATCGCCTCGGGGCCAGCCCTCAGGCGCAGCAAGACCCTGACCGACCAGGACGTCCTTCTGTCGCTCAAGCAACAGGGCCGCACCGTCTACAAACATTGAAGCTGGTGTACCTTGCCATGACTTGGGGTATCGATCCCACAATAAGATCGGCCAGCTCGTGGTATGCAACAATACTAACAGGAAGTGAAAGAATGCTGTTGGTGGGTATTTATTTTCTTTTTTTGACACCAAAAGTTAGTTCTTCTTTTCGACCGAACAACAAGCAAACGGACATGTCTTCTTCTACCGAGGCGCAGCAACCTATCGAGAGGGTGAAGAGAGTGCCCAAGTACGTTCAGGACCCCGTCAAGTACGCCAGCATGGGGCTCGCCGTGGCCGAGATGAAAAGTCCCCGCAGCGTCTTTGACTGGTGCATCCTCATCGCTCCGGTCGCGCTCGAACAGCGAGGGGCCGACCTGAACGCCTGGAGGAACCAAGTTCGCAAGGTCCAGGCCAGGCACGCGGCCAGCGATGCGCACACGCTCCTCTGCGCCATGTGGTCCCACAACACGCTCCGCGCTGTCTTCCCCAAGACCACCTTTCGCGCTGGGTTCATCGTGCTCCGACGTCAGGCGGCCGGGGCAGCTGATCTCGACGTGCTTCTCGTGCATCAACGCAACCCGACACGCGTGACGAACAAGAAGGGCCAGACCAAGATCACTCCGCCCAAGACGGGCCTACCCAAGGGCGCGTACGAGCCCAAGGACGGCTCTCTGTGGGCCACGGCCAGGCGCGAGCTGAAAGAGGAGACCGGCCTCGACTTGGGCTTCGAGCAGACCACGGCTGCTTACCACATCTGCCGCGATCCCGTCGTCTTCGGGCGCACCATAAGCCGTAGGCTTGGGCAGCCACCCATCCCCACCCCCTTTCCAAAAAGCGACGACGGGGGTCAATAATCACTGATATTTCTCTCTATTTCAGGAAGGTGTCGATTTCTGTTTGGGACGGGGGGAAAAGACTTAGCTGTGCCGCGGCTCGGGTGGTGCAAATCGCGTGCGCTGCCTGCCCTTTGAGGTGAGGCGAGTCGGGTGAAGTAGGCGATAGCAGCGCTTGTGAAGGGGCAGGAAGCCACAGTAGGCACAGCAGAGGCTTGCAGATGAGGACTTGCCAAGCCGAGCACAAACAGCACACTTCCGTCCCTTGACGTGGAGACGAGTGAGACCGTGATCTAAGGTTGGAATGCCAAGGCCTTCAGAGCGCATCTCTTCTGCAAGACACCGGCGGAAGGTTCGGAAGTCGTTGGTGTCATCTAGATGCTCAGATTAAAGCAAATTCAATTAGATTTGAAATTCGGAAATCATTTTTACAATAAAAGAAATAAAAAAATAAAAATTAAATTCGAAAATCGCTGGGCTGTCATACCAGGATGGAGATGGTTCCAGATGATCCATGAGTTGTGGATTGTTGCCTCCAGCAACCAGAAGAAGACAGCGTGCTTCCAGTTGACAAGGCGATGAGGGTAGGTGTGTTGAAGGCATGCTGCATCCATCTGGTCGACAAAGCCCATGTGGAGGTTGTAGTCATGAACTACATCAGGGATGGTCCCTGACTTCTTGGTGATTGTAGCTGCGCCATCGTAGAGGTTGCTGATGAAGTTGATGAGCTTTGACCCTTCTGACTTCTGCTGGTGGAAGGTGAGTGCAGCCATCACTCTTGTTGGTGTTGTTGGGTCAGTGTGGTGGAGGGCTTGCCAGGAGTTGACTGGAGTGCTTGAATGTAGATAGCGACCAAAGAGTGGAGAAGGACGATCCTTGCGGCATGCAAGAGTGAATCGGTGGCCAAGCTGCTCTAGGCCAAGAGCAGCATCGAATGACCCAAAGTAGGAGTCAGCGCGCACAGAGAAGCTTCGACCACCAGGAAGATAGGAGACCATCCAAAGCAGAGTTGCTGTTGTCCGCTCTGAAACCTTGGCGAAGAGTGAGCAGGCAAAGAGGTACTTGGCTCGATCCACCAACGACCAGACCTTCACCCCAATTGGATGTGGCTTCCTCTTGATGATGACAGTGAATGGGCAGCGTGCCTTTGTGGGGATGAGGGACTCATCCACAACAACGTCAGTGAACGGCTCCCAGAACCGCTGGAACCGCTCGTTCAGTCGCCTGATCATCTCCTCGACATCAACAGTCATGGACTTCTTGATCTCGTGGTAGGCCTCACGGCTCATGGTTCTCCGGATGAAGTTGTTCCCGTAGATGTCGTCACCACGCCGCCAGTACTCCTCCTCCGCTGAGAGAGGTGCCATTCCGATGAGGATCGAGACAGCAAGGAAGCAGAGGAAGGAAGCACGAGTGAATGCTGGAAGTTTATGATGACTGCGAGAAGTGGATGAGCGTGCTTGCCTTTTCTGCTCCGCACGTGCAGCAGCTCTTGCCTGAGAGCGAGGGATGATGTGGTCGTCCATGAGGTCGCTGAAGAACAGAAGGAAGAGCTGAAGACGAGATGTTGTGGCTGTGTGTGGTATGTCCTTAGGACCATGCTGCTGTGGTGTTGCGTTGGCAGCAGAAGCAGCTGCAGCTGTGCCCATGGTGGTTGGATGTATGGAGGTGGTTGGGTGGAGAGCGGCGATCGGGTGTATGGCGGCGGTCGGGTGTACAGCGGCGGTCGGGTGTACAGTGGCAGTCGGGTGTATGGTGGCGGTCGGGTGTACAGTGATGGTTGGGTGTACAGCGGCAGTTGGGTGTACAGTGACAGTTGGGTGTATGGCGGCGGTTGGGTGTACAGCGGCGGTCGGGTGTACAGCAGCGGTTGGGTGTACAGTGGTGGTCGGGTGTATGGCGGCGGTCGGGTGTACAGCGACGGTCAGGTGTACGGCAGCGGTTGGGTGTACAGCGGCAGTTGGGTGTACGGCAGCGGTCGGGTGGAGAGTGGCAGCTGATGCTGTGCCCATGGTGGTCGGGTGTACAGCAACGGTCAGGTGTACGGCGGCAGTCGGGTGTACAGCAGTGGTCGGGTGTACAGCAGCAGTTGGGTGGAGAGCGGCAGCTGATGCTGTGCCCATGGCGGTTGGGTGTACAGCAGCGGTCGGGTGTATGGCAGCGGTCGGGTGTACAGTGGCGGTCGGGTGTATGGTGGTGGTTGGGTGTACAGTGACGGTCGGGTGTATGGTGGCAGTCGGGTGTACAGTGGCGGTCGGGTGTACAGTGGCAGTCAGGTGTACAGCAGCAGTCGGGTGGAGAGTGGCAGCTGTGCTGTTGGCGGTCGGGTGTATGATGGTGATTGGGTGTACAGCAGTGGTCGGGTGTACAGTGGCGGTCGGGTGGAGAGCAGCAGCTGACACTGTGCCTGCAGCGGTCGGGTGTACGGCTGCAGTGGTCTGGTGGTGTAGTGGTGAGGTGGGCACAGTGGTGACGTGTGGTTTGGAGCGTACCGCTGTGGTCGGGTGGTGAACGTTGGCGCTGGAGAACCAATTGTTCACTTTTCTCCAGAGGGCATCTTTCTGCAGCTGCTTTTCTTTGGCACTCAACTGCTGGTTGGTGATGTCGATCTCGCTTCCTGATTCCTTCTCCTCAAGATCCATCTCACTCCCCCCTTCCTTCGGTTCCACAACTTCCATCTTGCTCCCCTCCTTTTCTTTTTCGATTTTTCTTCTCTTCTTCGCAGGACATGGTGCCTTATTACATTCCTTTACTAGGCGCTTACACTCCTTACAGGAGGGCACCTTCCTCGTCTTCTCCATCTTGCCGTCACTTCGCCATGTGGCCAACCTGTCTCGCCGCCTGTCGCTAACGCCCTTGCGGAGTTTTTTCAAATTTCGATGATTATAAGCCTACGGCATAAAATCTACTGGTGAACGCGAGCTGGCGGTCTACTGGATCGCTACGTTTGCTACGCCCGACGACGTGCCCCGAGGCACCAGAATTGATCGGAAGGAGATCCGCAAGTGCTTATGGAGGAAGTGGAGTCGCAGCTTCCAGCAAATCAATATGTCGCATTCTTCGACCAGGGTTCTCGAACATCTCGCCGATCACTACGACATGACGGCGTTGGTTACGAATTCTGTGGTGCCCAAGGAGGTGGAGGGCGAGGTTACTGGAATCTCCGTAACCGACTAACATCATTGAAAACAATCCATCAAAATGATGTTGCTTATTTAAAAATAATTAAAAAATAATTAAAAATGACCATCCTTAAAAAAAGGATTATTAAAGACGAGCACCGTTGTGGCCAGTCACGCCACAGGCCCACCGCAGCAACCACGCGCCGGCAGCGTCCACCATGGCATCGGTGAGCTCGTGCCCTTTGCCCTCCTCTACCACCACCGCGCACACGCCGTCCCCGCCATTGCTCGCCATCGCTCGCTGGAGCCGTTCGAGGAAGGCCTGCGAGCAGTGGAAGGGCACGAGCCGATCGTCGGCCCCGCAGAGCACGAGCAGCTTCCTGTCTCGCAGTCGCGCCACGGCAGCCTCGCCCATCCCGCCCGCGTCCAGGTGACTCAGTGCCCGCTTCAGGCTCTCGGGCAGGTACCTCTGCTCTTCTTCGTCCTTTTCTACAACCTTGATGCCCTTCTTGTAGAGCATTCCTTGCACTCTGTTTCTCATGAGGCGGAGGTAGTCGCAGCAGCCAATGATGGGCACCCCCACGGTGATGCGCGGGTCGTGTAGCAGGGCGAGCCACGTCGAGTGGCCTCCGAGGCTCACCCCCACGCAGGCCCACAGCTCCACTCGCAGCGCGGCGGGCAAGTAGGAAGGGAGCAGCGACACGAGTAGCGACAGGTCCTGCGATGTGCCGTACTGGATGGAGAACATGTCCTGCGCGTGCGTCTCGTTTCCTGCTCGCCACGACTCGCTACACGACGTAGAAGGTCAGAAGATGTGTGCCAACTCCATATGCTACCCGAGCTGATGCCACGCTCATGGCCATGCGGAGAGATGGGGATACGGACTTGGCCAAGTCGCGGACGCGGCGATGGCCGTGGTTGCGGTGGTCCAGCGTCACGACCACCAAGTTGCGTTGTTGCTTGGCCTCCTTCTCGGCCTGGCCGAGGGGGGCGCAGTGCCGAACGAGCGCGGCCGCGGTGGGGTCGAGCGCCTCGCTCTCGCCCAAGCGGCCGTGGAGCAGGAACGCCACCGCCACTGGCCGCCCCTCTGCCGCCAGCTGCTCGAGCTGCGCCTCCTGCGACGAGGGAGCTTCGGAGCCGGCTCTGGTGGCCATGAAGTGGAGATGCACGGGCATGCCCCCTACATGAGGCAGCGTCACCTTCCTCACCTCGCCCATTATTATAAAATAATGTTCGAATTTCAAAGATAATTTCATTTTTGTTCCATAAAAAAATAATATAATAATTTATTAATTGATATCAAGCTTGCGTGATGAAGAGGGAGTGGTCGAGGCCGCAAACGGCGCGCAGGACGTGTTTGTCGGCGAGAGCCTCTACCTGGGTGGGCGTGTGTACGGTGTTTTCGTGGCCCAGGCCCAGCCGGCCGCAGGCATTGAAGCCCCACCCGTACAACCGGCCCGATGCTGTGACGTCGTGCCCCCCCCCCCCAATCACGCCTCGCGTGTCACTAGACGCCGCAAGAGAGGAGAGCGAGCGAGCGCGCGCGCGCGAGTGGGGAGCAAAGGAATACCGGTGACCGCGAGCGAGTGTCCGCCGCCCGCAGAGACGGCGACCACGCCGGCCTCCGGACCGAGCGCGGCGACGGGCTCCGGCTTTAGGAAATCCTCCGTGGCGCCGTGACCCAGCCGACCGTCCTCGCCCCAACCCCAGCTCCACACCTGACCGTCCTCTGCGTCGTCCAAGCCACAGGGCACAGTGTCGCGCGTGCATGAGCCAATGATCTGGGCGTGGATGGGGTTGTGGGGGGGGGGGGAGTGGCGAGGTTACTGGTGAGGGCGAGCATGTGCGCGCCGCCGGCGGCGACTTCCTTGACGTCTTCCAGGTCCACGGCGGAGGGTTCGAGACAGAGCCCGCGTTCGCCGTGGCCCAGTTGGCCCGCCTCGCCGTTGCCAAAGGTCAGCAGGCGACCCTCCTTCTCGTTCCAGAGGCACGTGAAGTCGGTCCCGCACACGGCGCGCGAGATGCCCTCCTCTGCACAGCACGAGGGTCAGCCCCCTCTCCCCGATGAGGCCAGGCCAGGCCAGGCCAGGCGCGGGCTGGTCCAAACCTCGCAGGGCGGTGAGCTCCCGGGGCTTCAGCTCGTCTTCGGTGCTGTTGTGTCCCAGCTGTCCGTCGACTCCGTAGCCCCACGTCCACACGCGCCCGTCTTTCTCCACGGCCACGCAGTGGTCCAGTCCGGCGGATACGTCGACTGTCGACACAAGTGAAACGCGTGCGTGAGCGAGGCAGCGGTCAGCATGCTGCTGGCAGCCCGTCTTGTTGATGACGAAGAGGGAGAGACGCATGGGGGGGGGGGAGGAAAGGAGGTTGGGCAAACCGATGGTCTTGTCGCGGAAGAAGTCAAGGCGGACGGGGAGGAACTGGCTTTCCTTGTTGCCGAGACCCACCTGCCCGAACTCGCTAGAGCCCCACGTGAAGACCTCGCTGTCCTCTGTTCGGTATACGTGTCGACCACCGTGTTAGTGTGCACTCTGCGCGCCAGAGCAGAAGCGAAGCCCGCGTGTACACACACAAGCGAGGATGGAGAAATGAGTGTACTGTTGAGAGCAATGCCGTGGTGTCGCCCGATTCGTATCTTGACAAAGCCCAGGCTCTGCGCGGCCTCGCACAAGGTGGGGAAGAAGATGTGCTTGTCTCGTCGCATGGGCAGCAGAGCGGAGGCGCCGGTCGCGCCCCAGTAGTACACTTGGTGCTTTGCTGAAGTGGCGAGGAGGGCTGTGAGTGGTGGTGGTGGTGGTGTGCATGCAGCACGCATCGTATCGGTAGGGCGACGGTACTTGTGAGGAGGAGGCTCTGGCTCCAGCCAGCGGCGGCATCGAGATAGGAGGCACCCACGGGCAGGTCTTGAACGAGTAGCGGAACTGTGCAGTCCTCGAGATCTCCCTGGCCCAGCTGCGCCTGGCGTCCTGAGCCGCAAGCGTATACGCCTTGCCCAGCTAGAAAGCCAGCCAACGCGTGCGTAGACCATGTGTAAGTGAAACGCGCATTTAGGAGGAAAGATTAAAAACCTTTGTTGTGAAATTAGATTGTACCTGGCGGGACGCGCTCGGGCTGTATGGCGTAGTGTCGCCGCTTCACGAGCCAGATGCATGAAGAAACTGGTGTGCACAACCGTGCAGAGGACGTCCTTCCCGGCACGAGCATCCCCGCCACTCCATGCTTCGCTACGCGCTTCATCTTGTGCTGTCCGAGAAATAAAAAGAAAAAAAAAATGATGAACGGAGCTGAGAAAGTAAAGAGAAGCAAATAGACACAAACGCAAACTTGCCTTTGAAGATAACAACAGCACATCAAGATGGGCAGACAGAGGCGAAAGAGGCAACACAAGGACAAGTTCACGTCCAAGGTTAAATCTACCAAGCGCCGAACGAAGGGTAAATTTCTCCTTAAATTTTGTCAAATTCATCATCTTCTGGCCCTGATCGTTTCTTTCCATCTACTCTTTTCTGCACTTTGTGGCTCTCAGATTTGGATCAGGTAAGACCCTTGCATTGATTCTCCGAAACGCGTCTCCGTCTCCGTTCGCGTTGTTAATCGCTCAATCTTCTTGAATGATTTTTGCAGATTTACAGCGAGATTCAGGCGGGCAAGGTGACGACGCCTCTCGATCTCGACCTGCCCGGCAGCGGCCAGTTCGTTTGCGTCCACTGCGCGTACGCCTTCCCCCAACCTAACGTCCAACGTTGTTAAACGCTCTGCAGAGGAGTGAACCGTGCAGTGTTGGTAAAGTGTTGTTTTGGAGCTGAGCTGGTGATCATGCCTTCCTCTTTTCCATGCATGCTGCTCAGTCGGTATTTCATTGATGAGAACTCCATGAAGGACCACTTCAAGACCAAGCTGCACAAGAAGAGGTACTACATACTCCCCTGATCCCGAACCTGTCTGCAGCAAGAGGAGGAGGTTGGCCTCGAGTCAGAGGCTGAACGTGGCTTGGCGTTGTGATTCCAGGATGAAGAACCTCTCCGTTGAGCCCTATGGCGGACCCGAACAGGACGGCCAGGTCAAGGTGGACAATGGGCCCAAGCTCAACCGAAATCTCGAGGTCAAGGAAGAGGAGGACAACCAGGCCAGCGAGTAAGCGTGCAAAGCAAACTTTTACACACCACCTAATCAACAACGACGTTGCGTTTTCGAGAACATCTCGGCCAACAACGTGGCTGGTTGCGAATTCTTTTCATTTTTGTTTTTCTTGGAAGGAAAAGGGAAAGAAATTATGTAAAGGCGCAAACGTTCACACAACATCAAGCCAAGATATAAAAATATACAGAGGGCATTGACGAGCTGCCTCTTCTCCGTTTGCGAACTCCCCTGGGGCTGCCCACAAAAAGATGAGCGAGAAACCTAACTACATCCTCAAGTACACGCTGCAGGGCCACAAGAAGGCCATCTCCAGCGTCAAATTTTCTACGGATGGCAACTGGTTGGCAAGTGCCTGTACCTCCCCCTCCTTCTAGATCTGACCCGTACCAGCCCCCTCGTGCTCATTTCACCCATTTTTCCCTTGATTTTTTGCCTAGCGGCCGATAAAACAATCAAAATCTGGAATGCGCTGGATGGGCGATTCGAGCAGACTTTGGAGGACAAGAACAAAGTACGCCCACTTCCTCTTCGTAGATATAATAATCTTTCGATCCATAATCCTCCACCCCCACTATACAAATCCATCTTTGCATTCTCCATTCTCTATTCTCTGCCCCCTGCAGGGCATCTCGGACGTGTCCTGGTCGTCCGACTCGAGATACCTCTGTTCGGGCTCCGACGACACCACCATCAAGATCTGGGACGTGGGCACGGTACCTCTCTCTCTCCTCTCTCCTCTCTCCTCTCATGCCTTCTTCAATGTGTCGTGCTCCCCTCGCGGTGGGTTGTGGCGGGTGGTCGCGCGCGCGCACAGGGCAAGTGTCTGCGAACGCTGGAGGGACACACGAGCTATGTATTTTGTGTAAATTTCAATCCACAGTCGAACCTCATCGTCAGCGGCTCGTTCGACGAGAGCGTGCGACTATGGGACGTGCGAGAAGGTCCTCCCCCCCCGCCTCTCTCGCCCTCTCCCCCTCCCTCTCCCCCATTTGATGTGCTCGCTCACGTTCGCCGATCGGTCGGTCGAGTGCAGGCAAATGCCTCAAGACTCTGCCCGCCCACTCGGACCCCGTCACGTCGGTCCACTTCAACAGGGACGGCACCCTCATCGTGTCGAGCAGCTACGACGGCCTCTGGTACTGCTGCCCCCCCCCCACTCGCTGCCCCCCCCCAAGAATCCTGACGATGGGTCGCTGACTGACTGACCGATCGACGCGCGCGCACACACAGCCGCATTTGGGACACGGCCACGGGCCAGTGCCTCAAGACGCTGATCGACGAGGACAACCCGCCAGTGTACGATGATTGTGTTTCTCTCTTTCTCTCTCTCTCTCTCTGTGACAAAGACTGACGCTTGCAAACGTGTGTGCGTGCTGTGTGTGGTTGTGCTGTGTGTGTTTGGAGCGCAGTTCGTTCGTCAAGTTCTCGCCCAACGGCAAGTTCATTCTCGTGGGGACGCTCAACAACACCATCTCGCTGTGGAACTACTCCACGGGCAAGTGCCTCAAGACCTACACCGGACACGTCAACGAGAAATACTGCATCTTCTCCAGCTTTTCCGTCACCGGAGGCAAATGGATCGTCTCAGGTCTCCGTCCTCTTCTTTCTCTATCTCTTGCCGCGTGGCGTTCTGGCTTTCGCTCACCATCTTCATTTTCATCTTTGTCTTCATCGTCTTCTTCGTTGTTTACATCGCAGGCTCGGAAGACAACAGCATCTACCTGTGGAACCTGCAGACCAAGGAAATCGTACAGAAGTTGGAGGGACACACAGGTTCGGATTGCTCTCACGACTCTCCCCCCCCCCTCGACTACTGTGTGTCGAATACGGATCGCTCACGCGCTGGGCTATCGCGCAGATGTGGTGTTGGGAATCGACTGCCATCCGACGCAAAACATCATCGCCTCGGCGGGCCTGGAGAAGGACAAGACCGTCAAGCTGTGGAAGCACTGCGACCCCAAGTCCTCGTCCTCTTGAGCCCCCCTCCCCTCCCTTCTTCTATCATCTTTTTCTCACTCCAAATAAATAGAACTTTCATGCTCCCCCCCCCCCACCAGCCCTTCGTGATGAAGATGAACGCCACGTCATCTTCTTGTTCGCGTTTGGGATGCTCGCCACCGCCTACAAGAGAGGGGGGGGGTAGAGCTCTCAGCCGAGGATGCAGGTGCTCTTCATGGCGGCCTTGCGCAGGCGGTTGCCTAGGCTGTTGGGGGTGGGGGGCTTGTGGTCGGCGAAGCCCTTGCGTGGCTCGAGGCGCGAGGCCTTCCACAGGCCGTACTTGATGGCGTTCACGAGCATCAGCATCACGTCGTTCGAGAAGTCGTCGTCGCCGCCGCTGGGCTTCGGGTCCTCCCTCTCCCTCTCCCTCTCCCTCTCCCTCTCCGCCTCCGCGTCCGCCTCTGCTTCCTCCTCCTCCTTTGCGTGTTCGTCGCCGCTCTGCTGCCGGTCGCCCCCCTGCGCCGCCTGCGCAGGCATCTCTTCGTCGCTGTCGATGCGAGTGATGAGGGCCTGCCAGGGGTCATCGCCCGTGTTGGCCGACTCCTGGCCCACCTCCCTGCAATTTTGCCGGCGCACGACACGACACGCAACCCGGGCACGTGTGTGAGCGAGACTTGCGACGGAGATTAAGAGAGTTGGGGGGGGGCAAGGACCGGAGGAGAGCGGTGAGTTCGGGCGGGATCGCCATGCCGGCGAGAAGGTCGCCGGTGGCGGCCTCGGTAGGGCTGGTGTCGACCTCCTCGGGCATGACGTCATCGCCCATCTCGTCGCCATCCGCCCCCGGGTTCCGCACACTACTCCCACGAGCACAGAACGTGAGTCGACATATATTGTTTGGTTGCATGGCGACGTCGCGGTGCAACCGCGTCGTTACGTGCCTGGCGTTGAGTCGGTCCAGGAATTGGTACATCCACACGCGCGCGGAGCTGTTGTCCTCGCGACCCGTCCAGCCTGGGGCACGTCGATGAGCACGAAACGCGCACGTTTGCCCAACAGTTGACGGCGGGGGGGGGGGTGTTACCGCGGCCGTTCGCGGGCCAGCCGCCGTCGCCAATGTCGTTGGAGGGCGGGAAGAAGTTGACGGCGATGACGGTCCCCTTGGCCGCCTTCAGCCTCGCCATCGCCGGCGTCTTGTCCGACCACCGCCCCATCACCTTGGCCTTTGGATGCGCCTGGCCCACGCCTACCCCCCCCCACAACCATCAGCCAACCACGACGGGGAGAGGGGGAGGGGGGGCAGGGGCGGACCGTGGTAGGAGATGAAGGCGCGGCGTACGCCGTTGAGGAGGTGGTGGTCGCAGCCCTCCGACTGGAGGTCGAGGTCGACGTGGACCGACGTCTGGCCCTCCAGCCCGATCGGGAAGTAGTTTTTGTGTTGCCACCGCCCGCCGGGCGACTCGCTCACGTTGCACGTCGCAAACGCCAGCAACACCACGCCTTGCCACGACGACGACGACAACGACAACGACGACCACAAAAACGAAAACGAAAAACGAAAAACGAAAACGACAGGTCAGCTGACGTCATACAAGACACGGGGGGGGGGAAGAGAGGCGTACTGCCTCCGGCCTCCACGAAGTCGGCCATGTAGTCGCCGATCGTGGCCCGCACAGCATCGCTGCCGCCCGCCTGTGCGCCGCCGGAGTTGGGGGCCCGGGGGGGGGGGAGGCGGTGAGGTTTGGCCGACGACCGCAGACGGCGGTTGGAGGGGGGGGAAGAGGAAGGGTCCGACGTGCGTACAATGTTGGCAAAGAAGAGGACGACGGAGTGGCGCTTCAAGTGGTCGAGCAGGTTCTCGTCCCACCCCTTCTGGGGGCCGGACGCATCGTAGGGCTGGTGGATGATGCACGTGGAATTCACCTAAAATAGAAAACCGCACACACGCGCGCCCACATCAGATGGGGCGAACGACACACGACACGCATCACGTGTGTGCGTGCGTGCGTGCCTTGATGCCGCGGGCGTAGAGCTTGTCGACCACGTCAGCGGCGTATGGCAGCGAATTGCTGCCAACCATGAACACCAGGCACACGCCCTCCTACAACACACACACACACACACACACACACACACACACACACACACACACACACACACACCACCATCACCACCACCACCACACACCACACACCACACACACATCACACACAGTCCAATGAGGCGAGCGCTTGAGAGTCGGCGTTGGGTGGTGGTGGTGGTGGTGGTGGTGGTGGTGGTGGTGGTGGTGGTGGTGGTGGTGGTGGAGAGGGGCTAGGTGCACCTTCATGCGGAGGCGGCGGCGGTAGCAGGTCCGCCAGACGTGGCGCGCGTCGGCGGGCAGCGCGCGGCGAATGCGGGCCACCTCGTTCTCCTCCAGGCGCAGCTCCTCGGCCTCGTGCGCGGCCGCGTCGGCCCGCATGAGCTTCTGCGCCCTCGCCTTGGCCCGCTCGCGCAGCGACGGCGTCGAGCCGCTGTTGAAGAGCTGGAACGGGTCGTCGTCGTCGTCGTCGTCGACGTCGCTGTTGCTGTCGGTGTTGTTGTCGACATCGCTGGCGGGGCGGCGAGCCACGGGCCAGGCCGGCTGGCGGGCAAAGGGCGGGGGGAGGTCGGTGCCCTGGCGATGCACGAAGCGGCGCAGGTAGAGCCCGCGCCAGAAGGTGTCCTGCTCCACGACGCCGTGCCACACGCGGTTCACCAGCGCCAGCGAAGGCACGTCCTTCGCCTCCAAGAACTGCCCTCGCGCGTGTGTGGACACGCCCCAGGTTGGGTCAATTAAAATATTAAAAAAAAATAATTATAAATAATAAACTGGGATAACAAGGGACGATGCTGGGGAGGGGCTTGGTACCGAGGCGATGTGGAGGTACACCTCAGCAGGCAACGCCTCAAAGGGATCTGACATGTGTGGGTCGTTGTATGTTGATGCTTCTTGCCGGTTCAGCTTCAGGAAAGCCAGACTAGGCTTTCTTTTCTTTTCTTTTTCTATTTCCATTTCCAAGGCAAGAATTTCCTTTCATCTGCGTTTTTTGTTAGCACAACATGGCAGAGAAGGAGGGCTCCTCATCCAGATCGTCGAGAAGCGAGGATAGGCATAGAGAGGACAAGGAGCGAGAGAGCCGTCACCGGGACAGAAGTAGCAGGGATCGGCACGACGATGACGATCAGAGACGGAGCAAGGTATATGGCTCCATTTGGTTGAACTAATTCGTGTTGCTGTGCACAAATTCACGCGCCCCCTACCACCCTGCGCTCCCCTCGTGGCATTTGCCTAAAGAAATTACTTTAAATGTTATTTAAATGTTCGCTCTTTGTTTGGGGGCAGAGATCACGAGACGAAGACGATGACAAGAGCCTAGAGAAGCGCAGCGACGAGAAGCGACGCTCCTCCTCCTCCTCCAAACGTAGCCGCAGAGCCGCCTCCCCCTCTTCCTCTGACGACTCGGACTCCTCCTCCTCCTCCTCCTCCGACCGCAAGCGCCGCCGGCGCAGGCGCAGGCGATCCTCCTCTGCCTCCTCCTCCTCCTCCGACTCGTCCTCCGACGAGAGCTCGCGCAAGCGCTGGCGAAAGCACCGCAGCAGCAGCAGCAGCAGCAGCAGCAGGAAGGCGTCGGAGCGGAGCGAGGCCGGCGAGGACAAGGACAAGGAGAGGGAGGAGCGCAGGCGGAGGCGGCGCGAGAAGAAGGAGAAGAGGCGCGAGAAGAGGCGAAAGGAGAAGAAGGAGCGCAAGAAGAGGAAGGAGGAGAAGAAGCGGGAGAAGCAGGGCAAGAAGGGCGCGTGTAAGCAGTGGGGCTTCTACGGCGTCGTGCGCGAGGCCGACATGTTCTTCAAGGACCCCGTGCGTGGCCTCACCATCCTGCGCGCGCGCGTGTCGCGTGCGCGTGTGCGGTAATCTGACCGTGTGTGTGTGTGTGTGTGTGTGTGTGTGTGTGTGTGTGTCGACAGGAGTTCTCGTGCTACCTGCGTGAGGTGAAGAAGATCGAGCCCGAAGTGCTGAGCAACTTTGATAGAAAGAAGTACTGGAAGGACTACATGGAAGGTGCGCCGCCCGACACCCAATCAATGCCCTTCCCCCCTCAACGCGTGCGCACACGTGTGGCCGCTCGCTCACCTATTCTACCCCCCCCCCGCGCACACAATCGTGATCGCTCTCAGA
The DNA here is from genome assembly GCA_027943245.1 of Acanthamoeba sp. SK_2022b. NCBI lineage: Eukaryota > Discosea > Longamoebia > Acanthamoebidae > Acanthamoeba > Acanthamoeba sp. SK_2022b. Next base: position 20,738 of record JANDJZ010000486.1, read on the forward strand.
TTTCAACACGTGCACGATGCCCTCCAAGAAGTATTACGACCTCGCGCAGTGGGAGGCGCGCCAGGCCATCAAGCGCCAGCGCAAGTACGACGATCATCGCCCACTCGTGCGCACGCGCGCGCGCGAGCCTAGCGGTGGCAGCCATCGGCTGAACGGTCCTGATTGGTCCGTTTGTGTTTGTCCACACAAAAACAGGGGCCTCGGCGCGACGCAGGAGAATCTGAAGGACGAAGACGCGCTCCTGGAGAGGAAGAAGAAGGAGCGGGAGGAGAAGGCCTTCCAGAACGCCTATCGGTACCCCACGCCCCACCTTTCGTCTTTGGCTCTTCGCGTGGGCTCATCTCGGTGGCCCGTGTGTACAGCAACGCGCGCCTGGAGAAGCAGCTGCAGGAGATCGCCAAGAAGGAGGGCAAGGTCTATATTCCTCCGGTCTGAGTCGACGTTGCGTCGGCTGTGCCACAAGCGGGGTCGTTGATGGCAAATTAATAATAAATAAATAAAAATAAACTCTCGCTTCTCTTTCGTGGGTGCCTTGCGCACGAAGACAGCGTTCTTTCTTTTTTCTGGTGGTGGCCCACGAGTGCTGCGGCCGCCTTGTCGGCGGTCTTCAACAAGGCGAACGTGACCATCCAAGGGACCGGAGGAGCGCATATGGAAGGGTGTTACTTCGCTTAACACCAACAGATCGTCAAACTACACACCCACCGCTGTCGCTCTTCTTTTTGTTCTTCCCGCTCGTTACCGCCTAGACCACTATAAGGCAACCCTTTCTCATTATGAGAAAACGATGAACATGAAGGGTTGTAAAAAAAGGGAAAACGATGAACATGAAAGGGTTGTAAAAAAGGGCTCGCTTACGGTGGTTTACGAGTCGTTAGAGCTAGAAAGATGCGTGTGTTTGGTAACTTTGCTGCCCCTCACAGGGGTTGGTGGATGGCCTGGCCACCATCGGCCAGTTCTGTTCGACATGGTCGCTTCCTCGTGTGTTGCTGGCGCAGAGAGTGGTGGGTGGCGTGGGAGAGTCCCCTGGGAAGCAGATCTTCTCGTAGCTCCTCGTCCAGATCAACGTTGCCGTCCCGTCTCCGCTTACCGCGGAGAGTGGTTGTGACCTCCCCAGTTGTTGTGGGTGTTGAGGGCCGGGCGGGGTCGGGGGTGCCCTTCCACCACTGGAGCTCCTCTTGCATTATATCCACGAGGTCTAAGAGCTCGAACATCATCCTATTGGAGTACCACCCACGGGTGAGTACATGCCCGTCTAACAGATGAGACAACATCAAGAGACGAGGATAAGGAGTCAACCTTTGCCGGAGCTCTGAGGGCGAGCAGTCGTTGAAGGGGGTCACGCCATCGTCTTGTTGTATCTGCTTAAAGTAGTGCGGATAGTCAGCTGTGAAGGGCTGGACGGCAAGCGGAGAAGCGGTCATCGCAACTAGTCTCTTGAACGGGGTGAGATCTTGGGCTGCAAACTAGGCCAAGGCTCAGGGAGAGCAGCGTCGTGGTCGATGGGTGAGGGCTAAGCTGGACCCACAAGCGATGTGACAGCACGAGGACATTCTCATCGCCTACCTTTCCTCGTACACCTGAGCTTTCACGTGCGGCAGTGATTGTGCATGTGCCTCGCTTACTTCCTAGGACGGGCACCCATTCGTGATCGCAGGTTCGTTAACGCTGACCCTGCCCAAGTGCCACCCGCACGTGCAGAACTCGATCGCAATAATCAATGGCATGTGACCTTTTTACTTGCGATTATTGGGAACGGAGATGTGATCACACGGCATGCCGAGTAACCGTTACGGGGAAGCGCTGGTAACGTCTAATCGTTTTGCAGATCGCACCCACGTGGAAGAGGTGATTAAGCTAATCGGCCGATCATGCAAGGAAAGCTTCCCCATGAGCGTTACAGCTGAGGTGCTGAAAAAGATATTTCCATGGATTTGTAGAAATATATATTTGTTTTGCATTTATAGGAAAGTAATTGTCAGAGCTCTTCCGTCCAGTAGCTAGCGGCCGATTGACCCAAGCCTTCTTCTATCTCCCACTCACCCACCCCATACGACTGCAAAATCTGAGTAGAATAGCACGGATGCCCTAACGACTGTGGCATGTGCGCTAATGCGAGCAGCTGCTGTCGGTAAACCAAAGGGTCATCGTTCACCCATGCGTGAGGGTGGCGATCCTCGCCCCTGGTGGGCTCCTCCAGTATCGGAAGAGGAGGGGCTGAAGAGGGCGCAGTGGTGCCACAGGTCCGCATCTCCTCAGCGGCAGAGCCTGCAGGTTGTAAGAAATCAGCAAAAGCAAGGAACCGAGAGAGTATCGAGAACAAGAGAATGGAAATGAGCGCCATCATTTTACCTATCCCCATGCTCAAGGGAGGGAGCAGGGCTGAGTCCTTGGCGACAGTTGTAATGGGCTCCAGTGTGCGGAGCCGACTTCGTTCTTTGTGTGCGCGCCCACTCAGGCGAAGATGTCGGTGCTGCGACTGTGCTTGAGGAGCAAAGGAGGCAAGGGTACTTGATGACGAAGAGAGGAGAGTGAAGGAACGCGTGGTGATTTGTCGACCCATCATGATGATGTGCGTTTGCTGGTTCGAGGTTGGTTTGGAATGGTGGTCCTCGCCATCTCTGTGGTTAAATAGGTCACCTCGTAGCGAATGGTGCACAGGTTCAGGCTGGCTGACCTCCCGGCGATGGCGGCGGCAGTCAAGCTGGCGCCAGACAAAACTACCCCGAAATCTCGGAGTCCTTCGCTAAAAGTCCCATTGGCCAGACTCCTTGGCCCCAGCAGGCCAGCGGGGTCCCTAGTTTGAACTAACCATCTCTTGGGCGTTCAATTTTATAACCCGCCACGCTGCGCTGGCCACTGCCTGGTTTGATGGCCGCGTGGCTGACGGGTATCTATCGGTACCTGTCGCACGATGCAAGAAGGGCGGGGATTGGTGGTCTTGTGGCGTAATTCTGGGCAACAATTTCACTCTTCTTTTTTGCTTGCCCTTTTTTCTTTTCGCGCATTCTCAATCTTCGTTTCTGCGTCTCTCTGTCGCGTCTGAGAAGTTGTTGAAGTCACAGCAGCGATGTCTGACACTGAAATTGAGCATGCCACAAACGGCGCGGCCGAATTGAGCCTGGATGGAGATAAGCCTGCCGAAGATTACGACGCTCAGCTGTCTGACAATGAAGACAAGGAGGAGCCGCAGCAGGAGGAGAACAACAACAAGGCTAAGGAAAACGGTCACGACGAGGGCGAGGTGAAGGCCAAAGATGCCGAGGAAGATGAGGAGGAGTTCAAGATCCACAAGTCAGCCCCCGCCCAACCCAAGCCCACTGTCACGTCCACATCCTCCTCGCCTTCGTCATCGGGAACGCACACCCCCACCCGCACCCCAACCAAGCCGGGCGCTCGCACCCCCACCTCGTCGGGCGCTCGCACGCCTACTCGCACCCCCACCTCGTCGGGCACGCGCACGCCTACTCGTACCCCCACCTCTTCGGGCACTCGCACGCCAACGCGCACCCCTACCAAGTATGTCTGGCGTCCGTTGGTAAATTTATCTTTGGTAAATCGCTCGCATTTTTCTAACCCATTTTACCCATTGTTGCTCATGAAGGTCCACTTCCGCTGCCCCGAGCCCCAGCCGGGATTTCTCGCCTACCCTTTCGCCGCATGCGTCCAACATTCAACGCTCAGGCAACGTCTTCGATTCGCTTTACAACGATGCTCTTCAGAGGCGTGAGAAGCTGAAGCAGAAGCAGGAGCAGCGTACCTGCCCCTTCTTGTTTAATTCACTTCATTCTTTGTTGTTGTGATGATCATTTGGATGTAATCTGCTCTCCCTTGTTGCTCTCCGCACAGTGGACGCTGAGCGACAGAAGCAGTTCACCAGCCCCACGGTGTCCAAGTATGCCAACAAGACTCAGCGCAACCACAACGTCTTCGAGTCGCTCTACGGCGACGCTCTGCAGAGGAGGGAGAACAGGAAGAAGAAGCTCGAGGGCGAAGGCCAGTAAGGCGCGCGCAAAACAAACGAACCCGAGAAGGACGAGCAACACCGTAGCAAACGAGAAAAGAGATGCTGCCCTTGGCGCCGGACACTCAACCTCAGGGGTGTTCGACAGTCAAAGAGGGCAGCAAGTAGCAGAGGAGGAAGGAAGCGAGCGTTGCAGCGTCGCCACATGTGCTTTTACGTTTTCGCTTTTGCCTGCGCACAATCAAGCCACGTTTATTTTTCAGGCAGCGCGCTGACGTGGCGCACTCTGTTCTCTGTTTTTGCGGCCAGCATCTCAACATCCACTGAAGCTACCCACACGATCAGACGAAGATGTATTTCTGGTGGCTCGTAGTTGGCGTCCTCGTGGCGTCCATCGTTCTGCTGACTCTTCTGCTGGCCCCCCTGCCCACCTTCCTTGCATCCAGTACTGTACAGCTGCTCACCTATATCCAGCGACCCCTTTGGGTGCTCCTTGCCCTCATTTCTTGGGTGCTTGTGGGTACTGTCTCTCGCCCCCCACCCCTCAATCGATAAATTTTGATATTAATTTATTTAATTATTTCACACAACAGATTCCACCATGGAAATGAGGAAGTACGGCACCGCCGACCTGCAGCCTACGATGACTGGCTTGGGTGAGGTGATGATGCACAACAACAAGTGGCGCGCCGAGAGGAACTTCTATCTCTCGGGCTTCACCTGGACGCTTCTGCTCATCGTTCTGCGTTGCCACTACCTCGCACGCTCCAAGCTCGAGCTTATCGTCGAAAACAAGCGCCTTCGCGCCGCAAGGCAGAATCAGTAGAGTCCTACCTGCACCCCTCTGACCGCTGCTCTGCCTGGCTCCTTCTACTGCCCCACTTGCCATCTTGTTTGCTCTCCTGTCTCCAGTTAGCATCTTTTGCACCCTTTCGCCGTTCATGGCTGCACTCCACTCCGCTTCTGGCAGGTGCGGGATAGCGTGTGCATGGGCGGTGTGAGTAGGCTTGCATGAGCGACGCCTGCCAGCCATAAAGCGTTGCGTTGCAACTTCAAGAACGAGAAAAGAGAGAAAAAGCGGGAGTCGTTTCTGTGTTATTTCTTTTTTCCTCCCCTGACGGAAAGAAGGCGCAGAGAGCAGCCCGGCCTGCACGAAGAGAGCGAAGTCTTCCACCTTTTGCTCGCGTAACAGACGGGGCAGCCTCATCGTCCTCCCAATCTTGCTCTCTCGTAACGAGCAATCTCCTCCGATTTTTTTCTCTTTTTTTTGTCATCCAGCATCGCTCCGGACTCTGTCCCAATCTCATCTCTCCCTTCTTCCACCTGCATCCGATTTTAAACCACAATGGACTTCCGCTTCGACCTCCTTCCCTCTTTGCGCATCTTGGATGCCCGATTTCCTGATGAGGTCGGACGCCATCCTTACCTCTCTTCTCTGCAACTGCAGACCTCCGTACGGCATCTCCTGATTTTTTTGTTCGTCAAGAACGCGATTTTTGCCGCTACTCGAATGATTATATCGATGATAAATAATGACTCGTTTGCACAAATGCAGGACCCTGCTATCACGAGCGAGGATAAGCACAAAATCTTGAACGTGTTGAGCCAACTGCTGGTCTCTTCTCCGGTCCTGACGGCGCCGATCGCGCAACTGTTCAGGCCCATCTTGCTGGAGCTCGTGGCGCGCGTGACCGACAACGGCCCTCGCTCCGTGCTCGGCGAATGGGAGGTGCAGCGCTTCGAGGCCACTGCCTCGGCGCTGAGCAAGCTGCTCCACATGGCACCACACATCAGCGGCACCGTGTTGGCCTTCTTCTCGCGCTCGCCTTCTCTCTTCGAACGCCTGAGCCAGCCTCGCGCTGCCACGCACGTCGATGTACTTCACGCCACCCCTTTGCACCTGTGTGTGTGTGTGTGTGTGTGTGTGTGTGTGTGTGTGTGTGTGTGTGTGTGTGTGTGTGTGTGTTATGTGCGTGTGTGCGCTTGCGTGTCGCGTGCGGTGTTGTGGTTGCTTACGTAGCTGTTGCGATGGCAACAGGACTCCTTTGTCGAGCTGGCCAGGACGGCGTACCGATTCTTGAAGTTCTCATCGACAGACTTTGGCACCAACCTTTGGGATTGGAGCCCCTTCTTCTCCCTCCTCTCCATCGATCACAACGCCGCGCTGCGATTCTACGTCTTGGAGAGCGTCTCCATCCTGCTGAGCATCTCCGATGCCAACAAGCTGCAACTGCCCGGCGCCCTCGATCTCCAACACATCAAGGCCATGTGCGAGACCAGGTTCCCCCTCGCTGCCGATGCACGCGCTGTGCCAGTCCGCAAACGTGGTTCAGCGACGCTGACGCCTTTGCCTCTCTCCCTCCCTCCCCCCCCCCTTCTCGCTTTATCGCAACAGGACTCACGAAACGCAGGAGCTCGCCTTGGAGCAAGCGGTCATGTTCACCAACACATGGGACGCCTCTCTCTCCACGGCCTCATCCGACGAGGCCACTTCGCACAGGCAAGTCTTGGCGTGACCCCCCCCCCCTCTTTTACTTTCTCTCTTGAAGTTGGTTGACCGTCTGACGTTTGCGCGTGCGCCATTCGCAGTGTGGTCACGGCCCAGGATTTGCACTCGTCGCTGGTCTCGGTGTGCGGCGTCCTTCTGCCCCGCCGCAGAATCAGCGAGAAGGGGGACGCGGCCAGGGGGGACAACATGTTGAACGAGTCTCTGGTCTACACCGCCACCACTCTCCTCAACATGAAGTCGCTGGCGCTGGCCGTCTGCGAGGTACTGCCTCCCCCCCACTCTGCTTATGTTTTTTTAACTCCGAACGCGTCGGGCTCATCGTTGGCTCGGGCCTGACACAGGGCGACCCGATCCTGTTGGAGGGCAACACCGGCGCGGGCAAGACCGCGCTCATCGAGGAAATCGCTCGGCTCACGGGCAATCAAGGTAAGCCTCGGCGCAGCACAAGCACGCTTGGCCCTCGATTTCCCTCCCCTGACCGACCGCGCCGCTTCCCCCTCCCCCCCTCCCCCAGACATCATCAAGATCCACCTGGGCGACCAAACCGACGCCAAGGTGTTGCTGGGCACCTACGTGTGCACCGAAGTGCCGGGCGAGTTCCGCTGGCAGGCCGGAGCTCTCACCCAGGTAACCAAATCGCGATGTGGCCACGCGCTCCTTTCTTCCATTGGTTGGCGTTGCTCACCCGAGATGCCCCGACAGGCGGTGCGCGAAGGCCGGTGGATCGTGATCGAGGACATCGACCTGGCCCCGCTCGAGATCCTCTCGGTGCTGATCCCGCTGCTGGAGACCAGGAAGCTGTTCATTCCCGGCCGCGGCGAGGTCATCCACGCGCCCAAGAACTTCCAGCTCTTCGCCACGCAGACCCTCTACGGTGCCTCTGGCGGCTCCGTCGGCCAGAACGGTGCGTCATCACCTCTCCCGATTCGGTCGAAGCGGTGCATCCGAGTCACTCACCGTGCTTTCCACACACACACACACACACACACACACACACACACACACACACACACACACACACACACACACACAACACAGCCCGGTTGCTGCACAACTTCTGGACTCGCGTGGTGGTGGAGTCTCTTTCGTCAGAAGAGCTGGCCGTCATCCTTGCGGCCAAGTACCCGCAGATCGCCGCCCTGGTCCCTCAGTTCATCGGTATGCAGTCCTCCACCGCTCGCAGCGATCGTTATTCAATTGTCGACACAAACACCACACTAACTTGTGAGTTGACCATTGGCGCAGCCACGTTCGATCTGCTGCGTGGCAACAGCGAGTCGGCGCTGCTGCTGCAACAGTCGGAGGGCGCGGGTAGTTCGTCGACCACGCCGATCGTGCTGTCCGCGGACTACATGGTCAACTCGATCTTCTCCGGCCGCCACCTCTCGACGCGTGACCTGCTCAAGTGGTGCCGTCGCGTGAACCGCCACTTCCAGAACCTGGCCCAGCAGGGCGTGACCAACGTCACCGTCACCTACCAGATGAAGGAGCTCATCTACCTCGAAGCCATCGACTGCTTCTGCGCGATGGTGCGCCTCCCCACTGATCTCTGGCCCAATCGGCGTTGCTTGTCGGCGTGATCGCGCTCACGCCGCGTTCCGATTGGCTGCTGGCAGGTGCCCTCGCTGGCCAATCGGGAGAAGTGCTACACGCTCATTGGGCAGTCGCTCGGCGTGCCCGCCGACCGCATCCAGCACTTTGTGAAGCTCTACAAGCCCTCGCTCAACCTCACGCCCACCGCCTTCACCGTCGGCAGGGCCACCCTCCCCAAGGCCCCGGCGCAGGAGCTGATGGCGGCGCCCAGGAAGTCCAAGTTCGCCCACACCAAGCACTCGCTCACGCTGCTGGAGCGACTGGCGCACTGCCTGGGCATGGGCGAGCCGGCCCTGCTCGTGGGCGAGACCGGCACGGGCAAGACCTCGGTGGTGCAGTACCTGGCCGACCAGCTCGACCAGAGGCTCGTGGTCCAGAACCTGTCGCAGCAGACCGACAGCTCCGACCTGCTGGGCGGCTTCAAGCCCGTCGAGATGCGCATCCTCTGCATCCCGCTCAAGGCCAAGTTCGACCAGCTCTTCCCCAAGACCTTCTCCAAGAAGGTTTCTCTCCTCCCCCCTCCCCCCTCTCTCTCTCGTGTGTGAGTGTGCGAGTCGCTTGCCGCCACGCGATTGGCTAAACGGTGATTGGTTCGGGGCGCCCCCCGGCAGGCCAACGCCAAGTTCATCGCCGACGTGGAGCAGGCCTTTGGCCAGCAGGACTGGAAGCGGTTCATCCTCCTGCTGACCAGGTCCCTCCACGAGGTGGAGAAGAAGTTCCTGCTGCTCGACCAGAAGGAGGACGCGCAGCGCAAGAAGAGCTCCGACGGCGCCACGGCCCAGCCCAAGCCCAAGCCCAAGAAGAAGGCCGCCGCCGCCGCCATTGCCGCGCCGGCCTCGTCGTCCAGCGAGGCCAAGGGCAAACGCAAGGCCGAGGCCGAGCTGAGCAAGGAGGGCGCCAGCGCCGAGCCCAAGAAGCCCAAGCAGGACCAGGCCACGCGGCGCAAGAAGCCGGCCCAGAAGCCCATCAGCCCGCTCGTCCGCCAGGAGTGGAAGAAGCTCGCCGCCGCCGTCTCCAAGTTCGAGGCACGCCTCTCCCTCCCTCACGCGCAGTGTTGTGGTGATCGATTTCTGATTGGCTCTCGTCTGTTGTGTGTGTGTGTGTGTGTGTGATGTGTGTGTGTGTGTGTGTGTGTGTGTGTGTGTGGTGTGTGTGTGTGTTGTGCTGGAACAGATCCAGCAGGACCAGCTGAAGAACAACTTTGCGTTCGCGTTCGTGGAGGGCACTCTGGTGGAGGCCGTGCAGAAGGGCTACTGGGTGCTGCTCGACGAGGTCAACCTGGCCACCCCGGAGACGCTCGAGAGCATCAGCAGCCTGCTCGAGGGCGGCTCCATCGTGCTCACCGAGAAGGGCGACGTCGAGCCCATCAAGCGCCACCCCAACTTCCGCGTCTTTGCCTGCATGAACCCGCCCACCGACATCGGCAAGAAGGTGTCCCCCCCTACCCCTCCGTCGTGCTCTTCTCTATATATGGAAATCAGCATGCTGATCGCAGTGCGCGTGTCCATATCGCTATTTAGAACTTGCCACCCGGTCTGCGCAACCGTTTCACCGAGTTCTACGTGGACGAGCTGAGCAACGTCGAGGACCTGCGCACGGTGGTGCACTCCTACGTCAGGGGCTGCGTGGCGCAGCCGCCGGTGGACGACATCGTGAACCTGTACCTGGCCGCGCGGCAGCAGTCGCAGATCGACCTCACCGACGGCGCCAACCAGCGCCCGCACTACAGCCTGCGCACGCTGTGCCGCGCGCTCGAGTACGCCCTCCTGATCCAGCCCGACTACGGCTTCAAGCGGGCCCTGTACGAGGGCTTCAGCATGAGCTTCCTCACCCAGCTCAACACCGCCTCCGTGCCGACCATGCTCGCCCTCATCCGCCAGTACCTCGTCAAGGGGTGCGCCCAGCCCCCCCCCAAATCTGCCACGTCATCAAGCATTCTTAAAGATTGAGAGAGAGAGGGGGGAGTGGTTTGCTGATCGTTTTCTGGCTCTCTTTGGCGCGCTGTCCGTGGCCATGGCGCAGAATGAACGACAAGCAGCTGCTGATGCCGCCCAAGAAGCCCGAGGTCGCCGCGGAGCAGGACTTTGTGCTGTTCGAGCAGTTCTGGATCGCCGTGGGGAACCAGCCGGTGGTGAACCCCGCGCACTACATCCTCACCAGCAGCATCCAGAAGCACCTGGCCAACCTGGCGCGCGCCGTGCTCTCGCGCAAGTACCCCGTGCTCCTGCAGGGCCCCACCTCGAGCGGCAAGACGTCGATGGTGGAGTACCTGGCCCGCCGCACCGGCCACCGCTTCGTGCGCATCAACAACCACGAGCACACCGACCTCCAGGAGTACCTGGGCACCTACATCTCCGACCCCAACGGCAAGCTGGTCTTCCAGGAGGGCATCCTCGTCGAGGCCGTGCGCAAGGTAACGTGTCGCGAATAGCATGCATACTCCACATTCCTCTGATTCGACGCGTAGTTTGGCCGGCGCAGCGATGGAATGTCTACAATGTTCTAACCGGGCATGTTTTGATCGACAGGGCTACTGGGTGGTGCTGGACGAGCTCAACCTGGCCCCGTCCGAGGTGCTGGAGGCGCTCAACCGTCTGCTGGACGACAACCACGAGCTCTTCATCCCGGAGACGCAGGAGGTGGTCAAGCCCCACCCGCACTTCATGCTCTTCGCCACCCAGAACCCGCCCGGGCTCTACGGCGGCCGCAAGGTCCTGTCGCGCGCGTTCCGTAACCGATTCGTCGAATTGCACGTGGACGACATTCCCGAGGACGAGCTCAAGGTCATCCTGGAGAAGCGCTGCGCCATGGCGCCGCCCTACTGCGAGAAG